>WBNH01011643.1:52555-111873 GCA_013401255.1 Urocolius indicus | reverse complement strand
GGTTGGGGCAGCACTTTTTTTCTATAGTAGTTAGCAACAGGACAAGGGGTGATGGGATGAAGCTGGAACACAAAAAGCTCCATTTAGACATAAGAAAAAACTTTTACTGTGAGGTGAGGCCCAGGCTGCCCAGGCAGGGTGTGGAGGCTCCTTCTTCAGAGGTCTTCAAGATCCACCTGGACACGTTCCTGTGTGACTTGACCTAGGTGAACCTGCTTCTGCAGGTAGGTTGGACTGGATGATCTCTAAAGATACCTTCCAACCCTACCATTCTATGATTTTATGATTAAGGCTGGCTGAGCAGAGATGTCTCAACTCCCTTGGAGTGTCCACATTTGAAGAGACCACTGCTGTCACCTAAGGTGATTTGATCAGAACAGAGTTACGAGTGTGCTTCACCTGGCTGCATGCTGGCTGTTCTCCCAGTAGGAGCCACATTGCTGGCCATGGGCAACACGGAGTGCAACTCCATCACTTTTCCAAGGGTATGTAACCGAAACGGATTAGACAGATCAATGGTATGGGAGATGTGTCAAGCTGTCTGTCAGAGTGGCTCAGCAGAGGACAAACCCCACATCCCGTGCACCCAGGGCACACCTGATGGAGCCATGCCCTGACCCACAGAGCTCCACACCATCGATGAGGAGCCTCGAGCAGTGCTGAAACCAGACAGCCGGGTCACTGCCCTGCCCAATGAACTTTATTTGCTCTGGAAATGCCTCACAGAGTTATACAAAAATAACCTGTGGATTGGCTTGCCCCATGTTTAGGTGGTGATGTCAGGGCAGTAAGCAAATTATCTTTCATCAGTTTGGCTGTATTTTTAAACACAAATTGCATTACTAATTTGGGGGTGCCCTGGCCTGTAGATAATCTGGGTGCATTTACTGGATGACCTTCCTTTGGTGCCCACAGTTTAAAATAAAACATATTTATACCAGGTAGCCGGGCTGACCTCTTTTCTCTGCCTGGTTTGGGAGAAGAGTTCATTGGGAAACCATGTGGCAAGTGGAGGGATGCCAAGGGGACCTCTAAAGAGGTCCCACACAGGGCAAGTTTGGGGCATGAACATGAGAGCTAATCATACTCATCACATTTGGCCTCACTAGGAGTGATAGGTAGGTCAGGGGTGGTCCACGTTCAGGAATGATAGGGATGGGCCACAGCTCTGACATCCCCTGTTGGACCTTTTTATAAGACTGGCTGAAGCTCCTGCCAGCTATGGAAACAAAAAATGTCTTTACCTTGGGGCTCTCCACTCTTGCACCTGAGTGAAAGCCCACTCCTCAACTCCACGTAGATATACACCATGCAACGCTCTCCTTTTGTGGTCCAGATGTGAGACCTCTCCAAGGGCAGGACCAAGCTAGAAGAGCCAAGAGGACTGACCACTCCATGGGAGAGGAGGAAAAAAAATCCATCCTCTATCAACTTCGGTGGGCAGCAGGGTCAAGCGGGACGAGAAGCAGCATTTTGCCCTTGCTACAGCCCAGACAGCTGCAGTTGAGAATTCATCCCTTGGGAGTTCGCCACTTTTTTTTTTTTAAGAGACAAGTCCCAAATAGCTTTTCCCCAGATCTGGGCCCACCAACTCACGGCTGAGTGAGAGGGGCAAAAGCTTAGTGTGGGATAAAAAATGGGGGTTAATTTAAGCACTGCCACCTTCTGATGGAAAAAAAAATCAGAAAAGAAAGAAGAGACACATTTGGGCTTGTTGCTCTGTAAACATAGGGCTCTTCCTCTGGCAGCTCTGCTGTTTACTCAGTCATTGTCAGGGAGGCAGGAAATACTGAGTCAGAAATACTGTGCAAAAAGAAACATATAATACTTAGATATCAGTGCTGGGGTCTATATAAAAAGCTGAAGGAGGCTGTGCTAAATACTTGATCTTACTGGCAATGTGCTACAAAAGGTTGGAGCCTTAAATGGCTCTTTGGAAAGGGCCCGAGACAAATAAAACGGGTTGGAGGAGGGAGGTGGCGGGTAGACGCTGGGCCAGCATCTCTCCCTTGTCACTCTCTTTGCCTGCTCCCTCCCCAAACCCTCCCAGAAAAGGCTCCCATAAATGATATTTTGCACACTTAGCATTGCTGCATTATCATAGAATCAGAATCACAAAATGGTAAGGTTTGGAAGGGACCTTGAGAGATCATCCAGTCCAACCTCCCTGCAGAAGGAGCTCCCACCTAGATCAGGTCACACAAGAACGTGTCCAGGTGGGTCTTGAAGCCCTCCAAGGAAGGAGCCTCCACACCCTCCCTGGGCAGCCTGGGCCAGGGCTCCCTCACTCTCACAGTGAAACAGGTTTTCCTTATGTTAAATAGAACTTCTTGTGTTCCATCTTCATCCCATCCCATCATCCTGTTGCTAGATACCATAGAAAAAAAGTGCTGCCCCAGCCTCCTGACACCCAGCAGTGAGATATTTGTAAATATTAATGAGATCCCCTCTCAGTCTCCTCTTTTCTAGACTTAAACAGCCCCAGTTGCTGCAGCCTTTCCTCATATTAAAGATGCTCCAGTCTGTTTATAATTTAAATAATATTCATATTTAGGTCCTGTCTTGGAGGAGGTTCTGGAGCACAGCTTTGCTTTCTGGGCTCCATAACCCAGTGAGGTGAGCAGCTTATAGCACCAGCATTCAGAAGTAGCTCAGGACCTCACCTCTGAAGCACCCACAGCTTCATCAGGAACATCCCACTCCACATGGACACCACCACACAAGTTGCTTTGCTGTACTAAACCACTGGACATGGTGGGACACAAGGAGGGACTGTCAGCTCTGTAATGGGCTCTGCTGTTCCTCCAGCCACACGCAGTAACATTTCTGGCCTCTCTGCCGGCACCTTGCTGATGCTCCCTGAGGTCTAAACCACACTGAGATCCCACCACACCATCCCTGCCCACGCTACTGCCAGCAGAAGGGACAGTAAGATAAAGCAGAGGAAGACGATGGCAGAAAACCTGCCTTGAGCAAAGAGTTTCCACACAGCAGACGGTAATTTCTTTCCTGTCATGTGTGGGCTCCCATCACCTCCATACCCTCATTTCCCAGCTGGCAAATGGGAAGGATTTACTCATCTTCCTTCTACAAAGTGCTTCGGGGCGTGTGACTGAGACATGCAAATCACGGCAATTATTGTTACTCCAACAGAGGAGCTATTGACATTTAGAGCAGATAAAGCTTTCAAATTACAGAAGACACCCGGTGCCCAGCCTCTGAGAGGTCCTGGCTTCACCCAGCAATAAGGCATTTCACTCCCACAGACTTTCATCATGCCATTTCCTCCAAACTGCATCTGCACCAGGTGAACTTGAACCAGCTCCTTCTTGGGGTGTTTTGGCCATTTTGGGAAGAGCAGCAAATGCTACCAACAGCCTTCATCGTGGAGCTGGTTTCATGATGGCCATAGTTCTGTTTCTAATCACAGAAGCCTCCAAAATGCATCACATGGTGAAGGCCGGGGCTGCCGGCATGGTGATCACCACCCTGTCAGCACTACCAGCACCCATCAGCCAACTACCACACAACGTATAACTTGCATGAAATGTCACTGGCCACTTCTCCAACAACAGCACCCCAGAGATCCTGCAGCCATTGGACAGACACAAATGGTGCTTATTCCTTTCAAAAAGATTTGGGCAGGAAGGGGAAAGTAAGGTCAGAAAACTCCTGGTTCTTCTAAAGGAGATGATGAGTAAGCCGCAAGGATTAAGGACATCTATGAATATTAAATTCCTCAGGTATGGGTAACCAAGGCAGATGATGGCCAGTGCCAATAGGAGCTGTGTGTCCTTTCTGTGTCTCCAGATGCCCCGAGGTGACTAAATGGATGGTCACTTGAACCTACTGCCCCTTGGTCTCACCATGACCTCTCCATCTGGCTTCAAATCTGGGATTAACAACAACTACCCACTCAACGTGGGTGTCTCACAGCTTGAGCTAGCGATGTCTCTGAGGTCCTTGGGGACTGCAGAGGCATAAGCAATTAATTATTTAGTTGAGGTTTAAAGCCCCAGATAGGAACATAATGATGGATGTGCAAACAGTAAAGTGCTGCTGTTAAACTAGAAGCTGCTGGAGATCTTGGAGCGCTCTCTCAGTGCTCTGTGATGACCAGGGAGGTCTGCACACCACAAACAGCAAACATATTTTAATCCTGGTGTAACTATCCTCTTTAATAACTCTCTGAGCACAGAGAAAGATGAGTGAGGAGGAGAAGAAGCAACACAAAGAAAGCCCCTCTGGTCTCCTGTTCTCTCTTCCTTTTCTCTTGCGGAGTGGAAAACATCAGAACTGAGATGTGGACACGTCCTGGGAAGACACTATGTCCCATAGGCCAGAATTGGAGCAAAGTTCACACATTCGTATCTCCACTGGCCTGCCAAGGCTCACATCATCAAGCAAGACTATACCTCTGAACATTTTTCAAGTGTGATAATTCACAGAACAGAAATACTCTGGAAGAGAGAGTGGGATGCTCTGGGACGTCAGGTTGCTTCACCAGAAGATGTTTGCCAGCCTCTCCCTCAGCAGTGTGCAAGTGACAGAGTTGTCTTCCTCATTGCCTAATTTTTATTGTGACCTTTCCTATCTAACACCTTTGTGGATTCCCAAACACATGCCAAGGTGTCAGCTCAGCTGGATAACAGCAGTTTATCACCACTTTAAAGCCCTGTTATCCCACAAACCCAAACACACTGTGAAAAACATCGTTGCCTGCCCCAGCCAGATCTTTGAGCGGCCAGAAGTACAAGGACAGACAACAGGACACATGGACGTAGGGACTAAGACCACCTTTGAGCCAGAGTCAATCTCTTAGTCCTGTGGAGAGGAACTGGTGGGGAGACAAGGGAACACAAACAAACACATATTGTTTTCCTTGCTGTTTTACTGCAGAGCAGCCAGAGTCCATTTGACCTAGCCCTGAAGATCCCCAGAGCTGTAATGCCCCGAGCAGACAGCTCCGTCTCAGCGGGCTTACTTCTCTGGGGTGTTGCAGAAGATCTTTGTTATATTCATTCAAGTCCTGGTGCTGTGGGAGCCCTGAGGAGTCCTTTGACTTTGTGAGCGTGCACGGGAAAACCTCAGGTTACCTTTGGATGCTGGGAGACACTCTGAGATCTCTCCCATGTGGCCATTCCCTGAGATGGGGTTAAGCATTCATGTCTTCCTGAGCACCCTGTCCCTAGGCCAGTTGTCTGGTCTCTGTTACACAGAGGTGGTAGGAAGAGATATGATCAAGCACAGCAGATCCCTGCCTATCCCAGCATCTGCAGCGGTGCTGGCACCCCTAATGCATGGAAACAAAAAGTAATACAAACCTGCCAGGCTACAGGCCATGTTCCCCACAGCACAAGCTCAATGTAACACCATGCTGAAGAAATCTCCCAATCAAGTGTACAGAGACTTTTACCTGTGTGGGGATGGTTTGACAGGCAGTTTTCAAGCCCTTCCCTGCATCAGGGCAAGTTCTGAACGCCAACACCATCCCCCGCACCTGCTTGGAGGCTGCTTTCTGTGCCTGAAAAAAATGTCCATCCCAGCTTGGGGTGATGACCAGGGTGTTGATGGAGGATCCTACTTGCAAACGCCACAGCTGGAGATGCCCAGCTTTGCAGCCCAGGGGCATGCACCAGGGTCCAGCTGGATTTTATCAGCAGGCTGCATTCTTATTTTAAGCTCTGCACATGCAATGTGTCTTCTTCATAAGGTGGAGGTGCTGAGAGGTCTATGGAGTCTGACCAAGATTGCAAAGAGGGAAGACAGTTGTGCAGGCAGGTGTGACTTTGTCCTGGCACTGTGGCTGGAGGAACTCTGGCTGCACTCAAAACAAAGCTGTGCCCATTGAAATGCCAGCCTGGCTGTGGATGAATGAAACCATGCAGGGAAAAGAACAAAAGCAGGCAGCTAAACCTGTTTGCCATCAGGAACTTTTCTGCACGAGTGCTCCTGGTTTAAATCAGCTCAGACCTGGGGAGGTTTTACTGAGTTCCTGGGAGCTGGCAGCAAGATGTTTTCGCCGAGAGATGCTAAGAGCTTTCTAGCAAGTACATGCTCTGTGGTTCTTCACTATGGGGTGGGACCACCAGTCTGCTGACCTAGCTCTGGAGTGCAACGACACTGAGGTCTGACCTCCGTAAGCCAGGACCGATGGATGAACAAAGGCCTGTTGGCATTCCCCATCCTCAAAACCTGCCCCTGAAGTGGAAGCCCCTGAGCTGGGTGCTGCAAGGAAGTGGACAACTTCTAGATGGACTTCAATGCACACAGGTGACTACAAACAGGTCCAAGAGGCAAGGGGCACTCAAGAATTTGGGTTGGGTTCCTCCACCTTCAAAGGCCATCTCATCCAACCTCCCTGCCATGGGCTGGGACACCTTCCACTAGATCAGGTTGCTCAGAGCCCCACCTAATCTGACCTGGAGTGTTTCCAGTGATGGGGCATCGAACACCTCTCTGGGCAGCCTGTGCCAGGGTGCCACCATCCTCAGTATAAAACATTTCTTCCTTCTGCCTAGTCTGAATCTCCTCTCTTTTGGTTTAAAGCCAGTATCCTTTGTCCTATGGCTACAGGCCCTGCTAAAATGTCCCCAGCTTTCTTCTAAGCCCCTTTTAAGTACTGAAAAGCCACAATTAGGTCCCCCTGGAGCCTTCTCTGGGGCTGAACTCTCTCAGCCTGTCCTCACAGCTGAGGGGCTCCAGCACTTGGATTGTTTCTGTGGCCACCTCTGAACCTGCTCCAACAAGTCCACAAGTCCCTGTCTTTTGCATGCTGAGTGCTCCAGAGCTCTGTTACAGCCAGAGATTTTGTCTTTTTCCTTTAAAATAAAGCAAAACAACCCCAAAAGTAAGATGAATGTGAGAAAATGCAGCTGATGGAATAGCATGGGGAGGGGGTCCCCTAGGCATCCAGCCAGATTTGCTATGGGATGGGTTCTTCCTACATCTGCCCAGAGATTGACCCGTATGGGTGAGGAGGGAACTGGAGGAGTTAACAGCCTCCCAGCCAGAGATATTCGTGGCACCCAGAGTTCGTGTAAAGTTTCATACCGAGACCCTTTTCTAAATTCTTTCGGTCATGGGAGAAAACATTGCAACTGTTTAGTCTGCAGGGAGGTGGTGGCTCTGGCCCAGCACTTAACATCGCTGAGCAAACACGCTGGAAAGCAAAGGGCCTGCCTGCTTTTCACCCTGTCTCTCCCACTGCTGTGGGTCAGGCATCTGATGGGCATTGGGTATGGGTGGGCAGAGCTGCTGCTGGGAATGTAGCTCTGGGCTCCCTGGGATGGGGGACAAGCAACTGCTGAAAGCTGGGATCTGGAGGTGAAGTACCAGTCTTCTAAAAAAATGCCCTTTATTTACACAAAAAGAGCTCAGAAAATAGCTCAGGGGCTAATATTTACAAATCCTATGAAGCTTGTGCTATAGCTAATGTTCTCTTTGGCCATTAGGGTTGGTGCTGTTTTTAACGGATGTAAAAAGATGAATTAATCCTTTCTGCTGATCCCCTGAAGCATGTAGGTACAGAGCATCCTACACTGCCTCTGAAATTGCCCACCCATGCTGGAAAAGCTGAGATTACAGGAAAAAAAAAAGCTGCAGAAAACAACATTAACCTGCAAAATCTCTCCATCCCTCCAAACTTTCTAAACCTCTACAAGGATGCTCAGGATGACCACAGCATATTTTGCAGAGCATTGGCAGAGGGACTGACTATGAGCATCACTGTATAAGAGCACTGGATGGCACGGTCTGGAATATTAGGGATGCAAGGAAACACACCTTACTCTTACTAACAAAACAGAAATGGAGAGGTTTTGTTTTTCCAGCCTGACGCTATTTCCTTAGCTGGCACACGTTTTGCTCTTGCTGTCTGTACTCTCACAGAATCACAGAATCTCAGGGGCTGGAAGGGGCCTCGAAAGCTGACCCAGTGCAACCCCCCTGCCAGACCAGCACCACCTACAGTAGACNTCCTGCACTGAACTCTCTCCAGCAGCTCCCTGTCCTTCTGGAACTGAGGGGCCCAGAAATGGACACACAATATTCCAGATGTGGTCTCACGAGGGCAGAGTAGAGAGGGAGCAGAACCTCTCTGCACCTACTGTCCAGACCCCTTCTAATCCATCCCAGGATGCCATTGGCCTTCTTGGCCATGAGTCCACGTTGCTGGCTCATGCTCATCCTGCTGCCCACCAGCACTCCCAGCTCCCTTTCCCCTACACTACTGTCTAACAGTTCATTCCCCAGCTTGTACTGGTGCTTGGGGTGATTCTGTCCCAGATGCAAGACTCTCAGTTGCTGCTTCTCCTGGACTGAGGAAATATTGCTGGGTTTGAGATGTTCCTTCCAGCACTTTATTAAAAAGCATAGTATGTAGAGCAACAGCCATTAAAAAATAAAAAGAAAGAAAAGTGGAGGAAATTGTCAGTGGGAAGGGAAAAAGAAGAATGAGTTTCAGATGCTCAGCATGGGGAGAGCATGGGGAGGGCACCCCATGGGTGGGAGCACTGCTGATAGAACCTTCGAGGTGTCATGATGACAAGGTGAGGCTGGGTGAAATAACACCCATGGAGCAGATTTAAAGGAGATGTGAGCTCCACAGCAGCATTCATTCTCTACGTCTGGATTTTGACAGGCAGATGCACACAGAAAGGTCCAGCAGTGAATAAAACGAGTCTAAGGGCTGGAGGGTGCCTGTGCTGTGACACCTACGCCACAGGTCCCATGGGACCAACCCTCTGGGATAGCAGCATAGCACGACAGCTGTAAAGACCAGACAAAACCCACCCAAGGCAGCCTGTGCTTGAGCACATTGGTCAAGCCTACTGAGCAAACCAGATTTGGTATAAATCCTTGTGGGTAACCTAGAAAGTCCTAAAAAAGATGGAGACTTCCTTCTGGTGAGCATAAGAGAATCCCCTGTATCCTGTGCGCTCGTGTCTGAGATTATGCCAGGGATGGGCAAAGCACAACCTCTCCCATTTCCCCTCTTCTCAGGAAAGAAAAGATGGTTCTGCCCTCTACAATGCCCTTCTACCCGGAACCCAGCTCTGAGCTACTGCTGGTGCCTGTGTCACCTCAGGCCTTGGCTCAGGAGGTGGCATCAGCTTCACCAGTGTGTCCCTCTGCCAGAACAATGCTTCATCCCTGAGCAAAGTGACTGAGGGCATGGGGTTTTGCAGGATGGGTCCCAGGCAGGATGAGGCACCTCAGGGCCACACTGAGCCTCTGAAAATCCTGTCCTCAGGCAAGGCAAAGGGAACTAACTGGCTAAAAGCAGGGTTGGGGATGGAAGAGTGGCTATAGGTACCAGCAGGAGGGATCTTCCAATCCCACAGCACTCCAAAATCCCCACCTTGGGGCGGCTGCAGCAGCCTGAGCCAGGTTTAAGCTGCAGCAGGCAGCAGCAGATGGTCTAGCAGGAGGGTGCCTTAGGCTGGCTGAGGCCTTGGGCTGGCAGGAACATGCTCTTGCATCCCAGGGCTTGATTTGAGCCTTTCAGGAGAAAATAGAAAGCCAGAGCTGATGCCACTCCAGTGTGGTCCAGGTGGATCTCAACACTGCAGTGCCTCCCTACCTCCAGTATGGCAGGTGAAGGAGGTTCCTCAGGCACTTCCTCACCTCTCATTTAACAGATAAATGGATTTTGATGGATTTTTTTGCTATTTTTTCTACCAAAGCCCCACAGGGACCCTGCATGGCTCCCAGCATCCTCACCTACCATATGGGAGCAGCCAGGAGCCCAGTGCACCGGCAGACTGCGCAGAACCTGGTGCAGGGCTGTGTGCAGGCTGCACAGGCTGCAGTCTCCACCTAGAGCCCATGCACGGGGTGTGCACGGGCCCCACTGCCCAGAGCCCCTTTGGTCTGAGCTTGGCTGTGCTTTCAGCAGACAGTTCAGCCAGGGATGCTCCTGACATTCCTCGCTGCCAGCCCGTGGGATCAAGAAGAACCTTTGCTGAGACCCATCACCACTGGAAGATGCCCAGACATGGCATCCACTGACCAGCAGAGACAATGGGACATGAAAAACCATCTCTGAGTTCACAAGACTTGCTGGAGCAGGGGCTGGTCCTACCCCACAGCCTTGGCCCCTTCCAGGGTGAAAAGGAGCCAGGAGAAACCACACACCACTTATTTATGGAGTAAAGGCAATGGCTATATTTTCACAACACACCTGAGCACTGTGATATAAAATACTACCAGCTTGTTGAACTCAAGCCAGTATGTCATTCTTTAAGTGGTTTGTTTTGTTGTTTTGCTTTTTCACAACTTAGTCCTGCTTCCCATCAATCTCTCAAACTACACAATGCCCTGCTAAACTAAGCACCTGATCTCTGTGTGGAGCCATAAGCGTGGCTGTGTCAGACAGACTCCAGCTCCCAACTACCTGCACGGGCAGTGGGGACAATCCCCTTGGCATCCCCTTGATGCCCACTCCTACACTGGTGGCCCTATGGCCACCCCCAGCTGCAACTCAACATCTCAAGGGGCTGCAAGTCCCCAGACTGACACCTGGGCTCAGGCTGAGGATGGATGTGCAGTGCAACCCTGCAGCTGACGTTGGTCTCTTCTCCTAAGTTAAGGAATGATAGGAAATAGCCTCAGGTTGCTCCAGGGGAAGTTTAGATTGGAGATTAAGGGAGAACTTTTTCCCTGAGAGGGTTGTCAGGCCCTGTACCAGGCTGCCCAGAGAGGTGGGGGAGTGCCCAGCCCTGGAGCTATTGCAAAGCCGTGAAGCTGAGGTGCTGAGGGACATGGGTTAGTGGTGTGAGGGGAGGGCTGGGACCTCAGGAGCTTAAAGGGCTTTTCCAACTGAAATGATTCTCTAACTCTGTGATTTAATCTGGGGTCTGGCTCAGCTATTCCCAGCTCAGAGGGCTCCTAGTGCTGGTAGGGCACAGCTCCTGTCCCCATCCCCTCCTTCCCAGCAGAAGGAAATGGTTGCCTTTTTTACCCTTGCTCCACTAAACCTCTAGGTTTTGTGTTAGCCCTCTTTTTGTGCTCCATTCAACCCCTCCTCATCTCCCTATCAGCCTCCAAGGAGGTGATGCCTGGTCCCTCGTCACCCCCTCTGCGTTCCCGCGTCATGGAAAGGCTGAGAAAGAGCCAGACGTTCCCTTCCAGCCACCGCTCTGCTCGGCCAAAGCCACCAGCTGAAAGCACGCAGCTGGATATTCAATCCGGGGCTCTCCAATAACTCCCCGAGCCGTAACCCCAGCGGCAAAGCCGAGCAGTGTTGTTACTCTGGGCAGACACGGTGCCCTGGCCAGACCCGCGGCAGCTCTCATTGACGCCCGGCGCTGCCCTTCACCTGTGGCCCCGGCACACGGCCAGCCCGCTCCCCTGGCTCCCTCTCCTGCCTGCTGCCCACACTTGCACAGCTGATGCTCAGCCACGGGTCACTATGCAGAAGAATTCATAAGTTACCGTAAACCAATAAAAATAATAACAAAGGAGAGAGAACAAGAAGAAAATAAAACCAATAGCATTTAAAAACACTCGCTTATGGAACTCGAGCATCTTCAGACGCAGGTGGGGGCAGAAAGAGAAGCAGTCTCCTTTTGGGGCCCTCACTACAAGAAAGATATTGAAGGGCTGGAGCATGGCCAGAGCCAGGCAGCGGAGCTGGGGAAGGGGCTAGCACAAAGGTGCTGGGGAGGGGATGAGGGAATGGGAGTGTTCAGCCTGGAGAAGAGGAGGCTGAGGGGAGACAGGAGCACTCTCTGCAACTCCCTGACAGGAGGCTGCAGTGAGGTGGGAATTGGTCTCTTCTCTCAAGTGACAGGACAACAGGAAACAGTCTGAAGTTGCACCAGAGTAGGTTGAGGTTGGAGCTGAGGCAGAACTGTTTCCCTGAGAGGGGTGTCAGCCCCTGTGCCAGGCTGCCCAGGGAGCTGAGGCAGTGCCCAGCCCTGGAGGGATCCCAAAGCTGTGGAGCTGAGGTGCTGAGGGCCAGGGGTTAGTGGTGCTGGGCAGAGTGAGGGGAGGGCTGGGACTCCAGGAGCTCAAAGGTCTTTTCCAACCAAAGGAATTCTATGATTTTAAGTTTCTAGAGGTAGAGCGAAGCACAGCACTGAACTACAGAAGGGGCATCAAGAGATTGAACCAAGATGATGAAGAAACCCTGTGTGGACATGCAATAGGTTACACAATAGGGTAACACCACAGGGCATGGAACTGAAACAGCCCCTCTGTGCTGGCACCCAGGCAATTCACAGAACCTTACGGGTTGGAAGGGACCTCGAGAGACCATCTAGTTGCAGCCACAGCTCTGGAGCCAGCACGCTCTGTGTCCAGCTCTGCTGCTCAGCTCTGCTGCTCAGCTCTGCTGCTCTGTGTGGAGCTGGGCACTCTGTGGCTGGGTCAGTGGTGGTTGGTGTGTGGGGCTGTTTTTTTTTTTTATTATTAAAAGAAGGTATCAGCCTTCTGTTTGATGTGCTGTTGGCCATGGTTGCTAAGGGGAGCAGTGTACAATTACAGCCTCAGTGATGTCCACTCTAATAATACCCGTGGCTCTGCATAGCTCAGATGCAGACACAGCTTTGCTATAAAGAGCACGGCCGTTTCAACAGAGGAATACTCCAACTTCTGTTACATGTTAAGGGTTTGTGGCACATTGCTTGACATCCCTCCAACGAAAAAGAAAAGCACCAGGGCAAGTACAAGCCAGTGAGTAACACCATGACAGGCAAAAACCTCTTGCAGGAGACTTACTTTATTACTTAAGAAGGTATTTCCAGACAGGTGAGGAAACCATACCAAGATATTATTGCACTCCTCTATCTATCTGCCCAGGTGCTTCAGGTCCCAAACTGCTCCTTGTACCAAACATGAAACCCAAGGCAATGAGCAGCAAATCAAACCCAAATGGCTCCCCAGCCAGTGTCAAGCCCCTGCATGGCAGCATCTCCCCCAGCCCTATCAGCCACCCACCCTGTAACTCCCCTCTCCGTGCCTCCCTTCAGCATCCCAAAAGATTTTCAGCACTCAAACCCAAGACTCAGAAAAGATCTGGGACCAAAACACAGAGCGAGGGATAAACTCAAAGCAGTTTTCCGCAACTGATCCCCTTCCAGCCTGAAACAGTACAACACCATCCGGGGAGATGCTCTGTCGAGGAGCTGCTGGCTGGGAAGGGGGTGACACGACAGCATTCCCGTGCTGCTGTACTAGCATCTGTTTTGAGATCAAAACAAGCCCCTCGAGATAAACTGTGAACACGAGCAGCCCCCCCCCGAGTGTGAGCACCTTGTCAACAGCTGAAAATACAAGAGGACCCAGGGTAAAAAGACAGTTTACTGCCTGCTCTGAGGGAAAAAAACCCGTTGCTGCTTGCTTTAAGGTCCAGTGGGGCGTAGGGATGCTGTCTACAGGTGCTGGGATGTTGGCAGGGCAGCTCGGTGAGTTAATGCATTAATTTATGAGATCCTCCAATGAGGCCGAGCCGTTGCCATCGCAGTCCCGAGAGAAAGGGACAAACAAGCTCCTACAAAACAGGAGCATCTGCTGGGAGCAGATGGGGGGGGGGTGGAGTGAGCGATCCGGCCCCAGGCGCCAGCAGTGCTGAGGGGGGATCACGTTGATCCCGATTTATCACACCCAGGCAGAGTAATTCCCAAGCTCGACGGTGCCCAGCGAGCCGAGCTCCTTACGCCCAGGGATCAGATTAGTCTGAAAGGTGCTAGAGAGACATAAATCCAGCTCTGGAGCAAGCATTTCATTAAAGTAGCCTTTTTTTTTTAGATTTTTTAATTAATGGGAAATTATCTAGAAATGGCTGATGGGAAACATCTGATGGGGGAGGGGCGAGGACTCGAGCTGGGTAATGTTAGCTCAACAAGCATATGTCTGTATTTCATATCGATATTGATATACCATCCTATGATTCTGTGATTCTATGCTATCAATATATCAATCACAATGATATTGATTTATATCCATGCATCATACTGATATTAACATATCATATCTCTAAAGCATCAGCCTTTTTATTTCATTCACATCAAGGCAGCTGAGGGGAATTCTTTGTGCTTTATGCATGGCTCTGTCTCCAGCCAGGGCTATCGAGGCTGAATGCATCACCGAAATCCCTGGTGTAGGGGTCAGGCCAAAGTATTCCACAGATTATTTCGTCTGGACACGTTCCTGTATGACCTGATGTTGGTGAACCTGTTTCTGCAGGGAGGTTGGACTAGATGATCTCTAAAGGTCCCTTCCAACCTCTGCCATTCCATGATTCTATTTCCATGGTTAGGAAAAAGAAATTGTGATTGGAGAAAGTCAAAATCCTTTACTATCAGAAAGGAAATCTTAACTTGTCTAACTTCACAGAGCACTTTGCCTTTGACCTGTAGTGACCCGTCACCTTCTGCCCTGTCAAGCCATTTTTAAAAGATGTGCACACTGGGGCTGAGCAAATCCCTTTTGCATATGCTCCAGCACATGAACTCATTCACCTGCACACCCTGCTCAGCCTTTGCATTTCATTCCTTCCCAGTTTTCCACAGCGGATACCACGCTCCTGTCGCACCAGACGGGCTGCATATTCCTGAGAGGCACTTTGGGGCTCTCTGGAGATGTGAGATCTATTATTTGTCCTACACTCACACTACATAGAGACGAATATGAAGCCACTTACTATTGCACATGACACTGCTGAGTGGATCAGCCTACTGGGTCTGTTGGTAGGGCTGGAAACGTTGGGGCAAGAGAAGAAAGCAAGTTGTTAAGAGTACTCCCTATCCCAGAAGGATTGCCATCATCCTCATTTTTTTTTGCACAACACCCTGCTGCTCCCAGGGCCATTGCCCTTGGGCTTTATTTTCGATTTCTTAGCATTGCTGAGACAAATAGCAGAAGGCACCAGAGTGACCTGGCATGGGAGGAGTTGGGAGGGCTTTGCAGGGGAAAGCAGAGAAGGAGCAGGCACAGGGAGAGCTGCTGGCTTTGATACACGCCTAGAACAACGAGAGAAGCAAAACCAGAGCAGTGACTTAGCTGAAGTATCCTAGGTTAAGTATTTTTATTATGATTTTGTTTTGCTCCTTACTCCCTTGCTAGCTGTGCTGCCCCAAAATCAACTCAGCTCACACAAAATACAGCCACGCAGGGCATCTGAGGGACAATCTCCAACAAGAAGAAGGGCAAGAAGACGTGTCAAAACCTGGACTGGCATTGGATATCAGACATAGGTGGAGAACAGAGAAATGAAATGGGAGCTTTCTGTGTGCTGCAGATGACACGAGTGTGTGTGGGAACAGTCAAATGGAAACATGTATGGAATTAAGAATGGAAATTCCTGCTTTCGCCTCTGCCTTTCCAGAGAGGCAGAAAGAAGGAGGTCCGTGTAAAACTCTCCCCAGAAAGCAACGCCTCCTCTGATGGTGGGACCAGTGTAAAGCAATGCTCCCCACAGCAGACTCTGGACAGGTGAGGACAGTCCCATTTCCCCACCATCACAGACCACTTGCTTTTATCTGCCTGTCCCAGCTTTGTTGTCACTGATGAGTTTGGAGCAGAACAATCAACCAGTGCAGCATACACCAATAAACAAAGTCACTCAGGATAATTAGCAAATACACCAATCATTTCTGTTGGGGTTGCACCAGAAGCCAGGAGCGAGCCCTTCAGCCAGGTGAAGCAATCCAAAGCCTACCTGAAGACCACAACTAAACTTGATTCCTCTGCTGCTGAGCTGGACTTCAGCCAAAAAGAGCAGCAAAGACCCTCCACTGTAAGGCCCTTTGAGCTGCCTATGCTTTGCACCAGCAACCAACTTATTTCACACGAGGGCCCTGGCGTGAGACACCAGAATTCCACGTATAGCTCATGAACTGGGAACGAAGACCAACCCGACAGTGCCCTCAGTGCCACGTTATCTGTGGTAACCATTAAAGATGTACCCAGATAAAACTGAAGGTACACTTCTTTCTCCTCTCATCAACTGGGTTCAAAAGGAATTTGGTGACAGCCTAGCTCCTATCCAAATGCACGGTAAGTCCAGGCGGAGTGAAGCTGCAGGTATCTAGCCAGCTAATTTTACCTAATTAACATGTTACCTGCAACATGTTGAGGAGCAGACTCCGGAATTTGGTTCCTTCCACCATGAAGAGAGCCATTTTGTCACAGAGCTTGGCTGCTGTGGAAGCAAAGCTGCGGTCTGTCACCGCTTTCTGATAGATGGTCTTGACTATTTCCCCCAGCATCTCCTCAGAGTTGGTAGAGTTCTGAGCTTCCTCCATGAAAGTGGTAAGCTTGGAGTCAACATCGCTGCTATTGTTCCTCATGCTGTTGAGGATTTCAATTAATTTGTCCATTTTGTTCTTTTCAGGATTGGTGGTTTCCACTGTGACTTCGTCCTGGTCCGTGAAAAGGGAAAGACAAGGCGTCTGTTACACAAGGAGAAAACAGATATATCAGCCCTTGTCCTTGCACAAACAGCAAAGGGGAAAGGGGATTGGGGAGACAGAAAAACAGACATAGAATAAGCAAAGCATCTCTTAGAGGCACAGTGGTCTCAGCATTGACAATCGCAAGTGAATGAGTCCCACCCCAGCAATGTTCTCTTTCCCTTCTTCCCACAGCACTCAGTCCCAGAGTCCTTCCCCTTGTCTTGGGGGCCTGAGGGTCCTGGGTCAGGATGCTGAGATCTGAGTGTCCCTGACTGCCTCTGGCATCTTTGGCAGATTTCTTAGTGTGTCTGCACCTACAGTCCTACAAAAATATCTACTTGTTAATACACATGTAAAGATCTAAACTGAGATCAAAGGTGTGACATGATCCCAGCATTAGCAAAATCCTTTAACTTCTCCATTTCTTTGCTGTTACACTTTCCATTTTGTGTCATTGCTATCAAATTTATTGCTTCTTTTCAACATTTAATTATGCATTTACCCCTTTCCCCCAGGTGTAAGGCATGCATTCTTCTTGTTCTGATCAGCTCCCTACTCCTCCTCTAGTTCAATCCTAAAATGTGCTATACAATGCAAACCTTGCAGCAGTTTTTTTGGAGGCCACAACCCCAACCAGCAGTTGGAGGTGTCCAAAACTCCCATCAAAAGGCCAGTTGTGTGGACAACATCCACTCAAGAGCGAGTGCTTATGTGGCACTTTTAAGACTATAAACTGGCAGGGAAAGCATTAGCATGTACACTCTGGAGATCTCTGCCATACTCCCGGTGCTTTAAAGTACACAAAAATAACTAACAAAATGTCTTCCCTCCCTCATGCCACACACACATAAATAGTAAATGCACATGCACTCAAAGGTATAGATTTCTAACGTGCACTCGCATGGAATTGTATATGTTCAGGTTATTTTTGCTATGCATTTGGCAACTCTCATTGGAGATGTCCCCACGGAACCATTTCCCAGTCTGACAAAGGAATCTCAAGAGAAAGAATCTGAGTTTCAGAGGGGGCAAAAGGAGATATCATCTCTGAATTCCTCAGAAATCTGAGGCTGAATGTTGTTTCCAAAAAGGATTTCTCCTCCGTCACTTGCATGCAATACTTTTGTTATTGTTGGGTTATTGGAAGGAAGGGGGAAAGATAAGGGCGTTTCTATTCACTACTGAGATAAATGGATATCAACTTTCAAGTAGCTGACTCTAAGTGTTCAGCACTCAAAAGTCAAAGCTCCATGTAACTGTGGAGACAAAATGTCTTTTTTAGCCCACTTTGCAAAGCTGATGAGCTCTGCAGACCAGGAGGCAGCCAGCTGGGACCAGACTCTGGCGAGGGAACGCTGATGTTGCAACTCAGGTATGCACCATCCTTCCCCAAGGGTCACTTCTGTGGGTAGGAGGAGAGTTCCCAGTCCTTCTTGGAGAACTCAAGCTGGTAGCAACCTCAACCAAGCTAAGAGCCTTAGCCTTGTGTCACTAACAGGCCTCCTGAAGAAGCACAAAGACACTTCAAGTGTCGACTGGAAGATTGAGTGGGTGCATTCATGGAAAGGTCCCTGGGTCTAACCTGTACTTTTTATGGACAGTGGCCAAACAGTCAGACTCTTGGAAGAAGAGAAAACCCAGCGTTTCCTCAAGAAATAATACCTTTTCTTTTAGTCTCCTCCGCAGCCTGTCTTTGGAAGATTGAAGCAAGTTGATCTTGGGTCTCTCCCCAATGCGCTCGTGAATACTGTCTTTCCGCTTGGTCTCTGCCTCCTGGAGGTACTGCTGAGACTGCTTCTCCACAGTCTCCGGGCCCCGGGGTGTCTCCACAGGAATATGCACCGTGCAGACAGAGGTCTCCTCGATTTTCAGATTCTCAGTCTCTTTGGCATTTCTGTGCGTTTCTTTGTCGTTGGGCGAGTGCTTCTGGTTGTGGTGCCATCTCCTGTTCTGGCTGTAGCCGTGGTGGCCCGTCCTGCCTGAGGAGTGAGGGGCCTGACCTCCTTGGTAGAGTTTCTGGTGGTCCCTGTTGTGTTTGGTGCCACCTTGCTGATGATCTGCGTGTTGCTGAGACTTGTTCCCACCAGGAAGTCTCTGTTGTCGCCTGGAAAGTCAAATAAAGCCATTAGTTCACACTTTCATGGAATCACAGAATGGCAGGGGTTGGAAGAGACCTCTAAAGATGATCCAGTGTAACCCTTTCTGCTCAAGTAGGTTCACGTAGATCAGGTCACACAGGAATGTGTCCAGGTGGGTTTGGAAACCTCCCAAGAAGCAGCTCCCACACGCTCCCTGGGCAGCCTGGGCCAGGGCTCCCTCACCTTAAAGTGTTTTTTCCTTATGTTTAAATTGCACTTTTTGTGTTCCAGCTTTTGTCCTTTACTCCTTGTTCTGTCACTGGACACTACAGAAAAATGTGCTGCCCCATCCCCTTGACATGCACCTTTCAAACACTTGTATTAATGAGCTTCCCCCTCAGTCTCCTCTTCTCCAGACTAAACAGCCCCAGGTCCCGCAGCCTTTCCTCAGAAGGAAGATGTTCCAGTCCCCTCAGCATCTTGCTGGCCCTGCACTGGCCTCTCTCCAGCAGTTCCCTGTCCCTCTTGAGCTGAGGAGCCCAGAACTGGACACAGGACTCCAGATGAGGCCTCAGCAGGGCACAACAGAGGGGGAGCAGAACCTCCCTCGCCCTGCTGCCCACACTCTTCTTGTTGCCCCCAGGATGCCATTGGCTTACTGGTCATGAGGGCACGTAGCTGGCACATGGTTAGTTTATTATAATCCAGCACTCCCAGGTCTCTCTGCAGAGCTGCTCTCCAGTAGGTCACCCCCAGCCTGTCCTGGTGCATGGGATTGTTCCTCCCCAGGTTCAGGACTCTGCACGTGCCCTTGTTTGAACCTCAGGAGGTTCCTCTCTGCCCAACTTCCCTTCATGTTCCCATTTGAGCAACACATCCATCGCACCAAACAGCCTTGGCCTTGGTGGGAGGGCTGGTGGGATCTGTGGGTCACCCTACGACACAAGTTTCTTGTCATCTAACACAACCTAGTCCCAACTCATGCCTCTGAATTTCTTTCAGTAGCAGTAGCTTTTCGCACACCGCCTGCACACCGCTGCACTGGTTTGCAGAGAATCATTTAAAGTGTCTCAGGATTTTCTACATGTGAAAAAAGACCCCAAAGCCACTAAAAAGCAAATTACCAAGTAAAAGAGGCACCAAGACCAACTGTTTTTGTTTGGCCTTTCTTTATGCATGGGCTTCATCACTACCACACCAGGACATGACATGTGCATGGATGAAGAAGATGATGGCTGTGCTTGGCTCTGGCAGCACAGAGAGGCAGGAATGTCATCTCTTGACAGAAAACTATGTGAACAGAACTCCAAACAGATAACATGGAAATCCAAAGGCCACAAAAAGGAGGAACTGCCTATAAATGCTTTGCTCGGTTACAGTGGCTCAGCAGGACGAGTAAGACTCCATGTGGTGACTGTAACCAGTAGCTGAGACACCAGGTCTCCAGAAAACCAACAATGCTTTGTCAGCATCAGACATTTCAGATTTTCACACAGGCTGCAGTGTGGCTATCCGGAATGGGGAAGCCAGAGCTGGAACACCATCATCAAGGATGCAATTAATATGGAAATGGTCCTGGCATCAGCCACCTTCACTCAGGACAGCACAGGATTAGCCTCGAGTACAGCAGCAAGTCCCTGCCTGCTTGCTGCCTTTTTAACACTCAGTATTGGACCTGAGATGGTATGCTTTAACACTTGGCTCCTTACAAAGCTGCTGGGAGCAGCTCTGGAGGCTCACATACGGCATCTCCCCAGCAGTGACCCTCAAAACAGGGAAACAACCACGAGCTCTATGGTCGCCACACCAGTCTGCACCCTTGCTGGTTTGGTAAACCTCATAACCCCCTGTTGAGCCTCATCTCTCACCTCAAACTCCCACCTCCTTCTGGATAAACAGCAGTCTTTATTTAAAACCCATCACATAGCAATTGATTTTATTTCCATCCTCTGCCCCACTCGGATGAAGGAAGCGGCCATTCACAAATACATTTCAATGGTCAGCGGCTAAACAGTCTCCAGCCCTGCCTGCCAAAGACATCTGCCCATCAGCTTTGTGTTCCTTGGCACCCCCAGGAGTTAAAACCTATTTTCCAAGGCCAACTGGCTCCTAACCATAAAGAGCAAAGGCTCGTGTTTGGCGAGGGCAGGACCAAGAGGCTTGTTTGTGGAGGCAGTGGAAGGAGCTTGTGTTTAGTCTCAGACCACCAGATCCAGTTTTCTGAGATACGCAACACGGGGTGATTTTGTCTTTTGGGGGTGGAGGGAGGAGTTGGGGGGGAGCTGAGTGGCAGGGAATTAAAACTAAAAAAGAGATGAGGGGAAGCTTTCCTGTTTGCTGGAGCATTACAAGCATTTTATGAGTACAGATTCTCCACATCAAGTTTTCCTGGCATTTCTTTGTTTCCTCTCAGCAACGCAATCACATAAACTGCTTTGTAAAGACCAACGCTTGTTAAAAGGGGAATGTCAAAATAAAAGTTAGTTAAAACCTTTATCTAGCACTAAGCCATCACATGCTTAAGCATGCAAAGGGTTTTGCTGGTACGATTCAGCGTTTGCTTTTTGTGGTTTTTGCTCCTCTCTTGTCTCAAACACCCGAGTTTAACTGTTTGAGTGCACTTTCAGCCTCGGGATATTCGCCAGACAGGCTGCTACTGTGTTTAAGTTGCAAGTATTGCACAGAATTGACAAAAGTTGCACCCAGACATAGCTTTGATGTAAGTAGAGGTAAGGCAAAGCACCTGAAAATGAGCTTAGAACCAATCTTTGCTGTAAATTCCTGCAGGAAACGTGTGAGGGACGTTTTTCTTTCTTAAAGATAATGATATTATAAGCCAAATCATGTCTGTTCAAGGGTTGTGAAAGAGAAAACAAAAAAGGTTTAAGATTTAAAAAAAAAACCCACCCAGGCAGCTAGGCCAACGTGGAATGTGCAAGATTGTTCAGTTTGGGACTTTTGCAACAGGGCAGGGAGAGGACGGGGAGCTCCGTCCTGTACTAAAAGGCAATATCCCCATGGCAAGAGGCAGAGCAAACACAAACCAAAGCTCTGCAGTCACTGACCACAGGACGGAAAACACCAGAGTTAAACAAGTTTGAGGTGGGGGGGGGGGAAATCTGCAAGAAATAAAAAGGCATAGGAAGGAGAATGGCAAACAAGAAGCAACGTCCGTGACTTGGCAGCAGGCAGGGGTCTATCCAGCATTCAGGCAAAGACTTGTTGTGTGCTTTTATCTTCCCAACACCCCAGCGAAGAAGAAAAGCCAAGAAGAAATAGGACTCTGCAACAAACAAGAGCCAAAGCAGAGAGAACGGGGCCCTGATCTTAAAACTGCACTTTTTGACTGCACAGCAGTGCAAAGGCGAGTGGTTTGGGGTGATCCATCCTTGCTCTCGAGTGTGAAAGAGGTACCGGGAAACAGAGAGAGCCCCAGGAAGGGGCGAGATGGTGACCTGGGCACCTCACCAAACATCCTCACTTTGGGCTGAACTGTTGGAAACAACTTGATGCTCACTGAAGGGCAGGTGTGTAGGTCCCAGGATGGAAGCTTGGGGTGACCTGTCAAGCTTAGAGAACCAGATCATGTAGGAACTCAAAGGCCCTTCCCAAGCTTTTCAAGTTTGTGACGCTGAAGGGAGAAACAGTTGAAGCTTGAGTCACACAGAAACATCTCTGTGAAACGTAAGAATTCACCCTATAAAAACGCTGCAGTTACTGGCAAATCCTTCTTCTGTCCCTCTCGGCTCATCCTTTGCTATAAGGGCACGGTGCCTTGCAGGGGGATCTACTTTAGCTACAAGAAAATTATCTGTGCAGCACAATGGCCTCTTACCTCTTGACTCCATTTTACTTTAAATAACTATTTTCACTTCAAAGGCCAAATTCCGATTCAGCTCAAAACTCCCTCTGATTTCAGAGGGACCAGACTTTTGGCCATTGGTCAATGTGGAAACTAAAGAGACTTTCAGAGTCAGGATGAAATGGCAGGAGAACTGAAAACCAAGGGGAGATAGTCAGGGCTGCCAAGCTGGAAATGGGATTGTATCACTTGTGCTATTGTTTCTCCACCTATTCTTTAAAATTTGATTAACAAAATGAGATACCTTTCAACAGAATTCAGATCTGCTGGAAGAGCCTACACAACAAATCTAAGGCTTCAGCTGTCTTGGTAATTACCAGCCTACGTGCTCCAAAATGTGGGATTCCTGCAAGTTTTTACTACATCGTTTACTCCCAAGGAAAGGGGCTGGAAGGCACAAGGCTGGGGAAAATAACTCCAGACACGTGGACAGCTGTGGTCTAAAACACAGTTGTTCCGTCCCGTCAGCCCTGCTCATATCCCCCTCCCTGCCCCTTCAAGTCCTTTGAGTGCCCCCACCACTCATCTGGCATGTGGAGAGCCAGAGGACAACGCAGGGTTACATTCTCCTGGGGGCTGCAGGGAGATGTGGTTAGGCAATCCTTACAAATACGGAGAGGTAAGGAGCTGCATCTCCAACAGTGCACAACACATTTACCCCATGTAAATGTTCGTTCTGTATGGCTGAATTGACTGAAATCCCATCTGTGGGTGGGCTCAGTGACTGGGTGCTCTGCACATCCTCCCTCTTGCCTTTCAAGACCCTGTCTGAACACCACGCTTGCAACTCTCCCATGGGACAAACACTCTGGGGCACACTAAGCACCTGCAGGGGAGGAGGATGCTGGTTTTGTCCAGCTTTTCTGCAGAGCCTGATACCTGGTGAACGTGGCCAGAGCCATCCAACAATCAGCAACTCATACGGATTTGCAGCCATTCAGGCAAGAGACTGAGAATGAAGAGCTGTGCTACAGCCAAGATCAAACCTTCTGCATTCCCCTCATCCTTCTGGTGGTGGAGTGAAAACATTCCTCGGTGCATTTTGCAGACGGGAAGTTTCTCTCCACCCTTTCTTCTGCCCGGGCAGGAACTCATCTCTGTGCCAGGATCAGGCCCAGGAACATGATGCTAAGTTTTGGGAGTATCTCATGATTAGTTTTGCTATTAACATGCCTGCAATTATTCAGTAATCGCTGTTATAAAGGATAGATTAAGAGCTGCTGTAGAAAAGGAGTCCGTGGGACCTTATACTTCCATAAGTACCTCAGGTCTTGCTTATCCATGACACCCCTCAAGGCTGGAGGAGCAGAGCATCCCCAAGGCATACAGCAACTGTACCTGTGAATGGAGGGCTGGTGGGGCTAGCTCTATGGGAGGAAAGACAACCACTCTCCATCTCCTTTTTGAAAGTCCCACAGTATTTTTCAGTTGAGGGGGGAAATTTAAACCAAACCCCTCAGAGCCACCATTGATAGGAGTTAAATTCACTGAGATGGATAGCAACTGGATTCTTCCCAGCTGTGCTAACCAGCTCTCCAGGATACTCAGCCTGAAAAGGGAATATGCAGGAAGAAACATCCCCTTAAGAAACTGATTTCTCCATGCCAAGCCTTTCTGAACTAAGTATATTCCAGCCAGACCAGCTGCGTCTCCTGGTGTGATACAGCTCCACAAACAACCAGTCTGGAGCTCCTGAGCGGGTGCTGCTGGAGGAGTTTGGGCATGGCAGTGCTGCTGTGGTTAATAAAGGCCCATCAGCACGGGCTTTGAGCACCTAAGGGACATCATGGTCCAAACTGGAGGGCCTCAAGGATCCCAGTAAGGAGCTGGTGGAATTTTAGAGTCTAAAACTCGTCCTGGAGGTCTGGGGAATATTGCTACTGACATAATGAGAAGAAATTTCTGTTCTAGAGGCCTGACTTCCCCCAAAAGTGTTCTTCATCAAGCCCATGTCCATCAAAGGCACTCTGGTGTTTTATGTGCATGTCTAGTGTTAACTCAGCATTACTTTGGTACAGGGAGCACAACAGTCTTGTTCCCTACCCTTGCGAGAACTGAGAGTGTGAAGCACTCGAATAAGCTTGACAGTTCCACACAACTTCATCAAAAACCTCAAAACAGAAAGCAACAACCACCAGCTCCAAGGATGAAGAACACGGGACTTGTGTGTTTTCCCTTTGGCTTTCTCTCTCAAACTGGTTTCACTTGGCTCCAGTTTCATTTTTGTTTGCATTCTTCTCAGATGAGAAGGGAACAAGATGTCATGTTCACTCCTGAAAACAAAAATGAATTATTCACACTTCTTTTATGCCTTTTTGTTGCTCGGGTTAAAGTCTGTCCCAGCCACCAGACTCAGCCTACGCATCTGGATGGACGCAGCATTTTGGAAGGGTAGAAAATCTGCCTGTCAAAATGGTGGTGGTCAGGATGTAAAATGATCTTTGAACAGTTGAGATGTAACACGTGCTTTAGGTCTTACACATATGCATCCTTGAGAACGTACAAGTCCTTCTGAACTCCAGGAGACAAGCACAGCCAACAAAAACTACGCTATGAGAGAAGTTTTTTTGATGAGGCTCACAGCATCTGCCTGCTGGGAAAAGCTTTACGAAATCTTCAGATGACCCAGCTGCCTACCAGGGCACAATTCATGTTGTCACCACTTTGTTCTTGAGGTACAGTTTCTGCTGAGGAGCCTCCCTTGGGCCTGGACATCACATCTGTCTTTGTTCAACAGTGATGGTTTTATTTGGCCTTTACAACATAACCGGACTCACTATAAACAAAGAGTGTAGCACTAATCTTTATGCAGAGGATGGTGAGGCATTGGCACAGGCTACCCAAAGAGGTGGTAGGTGTCTCATCCCTGGAAACATTCCAAGTCAGGTTGGATGGCGCTCTGAGCAACCTGATCTGACTGCAAATGTCACTGTCCACGTCAGGGGGCTTGGCCTAGATGGCTTTGGAGGGTCCCTTCCAGCCCAAACCATTCAATGATTCTGTAAGTGAAAGGCTTCACACAGAGACACCCAAGCTGCTCCTGCAGTAACACATCCAAAAAGTGGGTGCAGGATTGCCACAAAGCATGGCTCGTCATGGCATGTGCCATCTTCTGCTATGGGATACTGACTGACAGGCCTTCCAAACACAGAAATGGACCTGCCTTCTCTCTGTGCTCTCCTGCAGCGTGCCTTCAGACCACCACATCTCACACCACAGTGACGGACTCTCCATCCCAAGGACTAGTGGATGAGCACCCTGTCTGCAGGTGCTCTGAAAGGACACAGCACAAAGTCCATCGGAGCAGGCTTCAGTACAGCGTCGAAGAGCAAACTCGTCTGCTGCAAAGTCCAACGAAAGTCCTCACATTCTGCAACACTTGGCCACTCAGGCCGCCTGAGTCAGCTATTTTCTTCTAAGCTTCGTGGAAATGAATCTTCAGGAGGAATTTCAGTAGTTGTTTTGCAACACCAGCTTGGGAAAGACATCCCAAGTACAGATGGCATGTGGGACAGCTCCAAAACAGCTCTTCAAATGCTTTGCTGGATCTCCCCACAAATCATTAGGGATGTCCCGATGGAGGCCCTTGTTGCACAGGGCGGGCAACCAGCTTGGAAGACACCCTCTGGACTTCAAGGCTGAATGCCCAGACGGGTGTAGAAATCACTGCAGTGATTTCGTGTGGAAATTGCTTGGACATGGTTCTCTTCATAAACTACAGTACGTGGAAATACGGTTTTGGATTCTTAGTGTACTGCAAGCACAATTGCAAAAACTACATGAAAAACCACAGGAAAACAGAGTGAAAAAGAAAGGAATCCAGTTTAGTGGAAATATTTCAAACCTGAAAGACACAACCACAGCACACAAAGTTGCCTCAAAATAATCTGTTGAGTGCAAACACAACACGGGTCCTGCACTACTGGTAAGAATGCGACTTGAATGAATATAGATTCATCTTTTACTACTTTGCAATAAAAGAGCTTACATCCCAGACTCCAGGCTGCCTCCTTTAAAAATACACCAAGGCTGATCAGTTATCCCGAGATCTGATAATCCTCCAAGAGATATAAACTTTAAACCCGTGCCAAGATGCACAGACACAGCCCACCACCATCCCTCCGCAGTCCTGTCCCTCAAGGCACATCCTAAATAGTACGTACGAGCCCCCACCTGCTGCCTTTTTGTTCAGCTGTCTTCCTTTAGACCTCTGTGACTCTTTGACCTGCAGCAAGGAGACAGCCTAGGGTTTTTTTTTTCCATCTCCTATTTATACCAGTGCTTTCTAGTGAAGAAATAAATGTCTTTCCTGTAGAAGCTAAGGCAAGATTTGACAGCATCTCCTAACAGCTGCCCAGATATATGAGATGACCCAAAGTCAACGGCAAGCAGTTACTTCCGACACAGGGATCTGGTAAAACACCAACCCCAGGAGCAGAGTTGCTTTGGACTTAAGAGAAGCCTTTATCCAACACACAGGATAAATTTCTCTAGGAGTGTAACAGCACAAGGCAGCATTTCGCTTAGAGCTTTTAGGATCCATCTGGACATTGATTTATTGCAACCCAGTGACAATCCTAAGCAGTTTCCCAAATGTTTACCTAAGTCTGTCCCACCATCAAAAGAATAGTCTCCTCTTGACCCTAATTCCTGCCTCCTCTCTCATGCTAAACTCACGTGGATGTACTGATACACTCCAAAACTTATTCTTTCTCTTGGATGAGTTTCCTCTCATCAGTGTGGATGGGAACATACTGCTCAGGAGGGAGGCACAGAGCTGGGTCACCTTCACCAGCACCACGTAGCTGTTGACCCTTGCTGCTCAGAGGCCAGCACCCCCCCAGCTTTAATCAGGAAACTGGGATGATCCACAGCATCTGCACAATGTTGGGAATGGACAGAGCAATGTTAGTTTAAATGAAAGAAAGCAGCCTGTTGTCCAGCCGTGCCCCGGAGGCTGTCACGCTAAATAAAGACATTATCAGAGAAAGAGCAGATACTCAGCACCTTCATGCCTGTTAATGACCCCGGCACCTTCCCAGTCGACCTAGGGACTCTCTTTCCCACAGATGGTCCCTTGGAGACAGACTGCTGTGGCTTTAGTGGGAATAAATGGAAACAAAACAGTTAACAAATACCCAAAAATAGAGCGTAGTTAGTTTTTTTTTTTTTGTTTTAACAGGAGATGAAAAATCCCTGGGTGATTTACGTGCCAGCAGAGATATTAGCTGCATATAATAGATGCAATATTTTTAATACTAATATTTTGGGCTGAGACAAGAAAGGGAATGGAAAGTATTTCCAGTGCCTTGACTTCTTTATTTTGCAAACATCAGTTGCTAACTGGGGTCAGACAGAAATATTGTTTCTGCAACAAGTGCCCAAACAGCTCAAGCTGGCAATTTCTTTGCACACTAACCATGCCAGGAGGCCCTGCAGAGCTTCAGCACGCTGCTCCCTCACAGGTCTCTGAGGCCAATGTCCCCAGCTTCGGCTTGCAGAGAGGAGGAGTTGGTGGTGAAGACTCTCCTACAGAGAGCTTGGCTACTCGCTGTGGCCAAAAAGACCACCCAAACCGTGAAGCCATAGTGCTGAATTGCTGCTGGGCTTGTTCAAATGGGCCAGGTCCCATGGAAAGACCTTGTGTGACACAGGCATTGCCACAAAACCCTTTTTTAGCCCTCACCTATCAAAAGCATCAACCTCTGCTTGCTCAAAGTTCAGCTGCCAGATAACTTTGGAGAGCAACCTGGCAAGCAGAAAGCCCCCTGCGCTCATTCCAAGCAATCACCAGCAACGCCACATTTATGTTTGAGGATTAAAAGCAGGAGAAAGAAACAAGCTATTTCACTTTCTACTCACTCCAGCAACCAGCTGCTGACAACACCTCCACGAACTAATGCTGGAAAACAACATGCAGAGGGATATAAAAACCCATTTCCAGTGCAGAGGAGCCATGCCGGAAACACTCCACCAAAGAGAAAGCCATTTCAATAACAGATCGGTTTCCTAGTGTGGGGGAACCTGCCGCTCTGTTTCCTTCCCTCAATTCTGGGCGGCTGAAATAGCATCACGTAGACAGTTGTGTTTTGCACTACACAACGCTGAGGGAGCAGTGCCGAAGGACAGTCTCATGGGTGATGGGATTCGCACCATGTGGGAAGGTGGTGGGCCACGGGTTCACTGCAAGGTCTGCGGTGAGGGAATGTCCAGCCCCCTCTCTACCTCAGTTTCCTCACGTGAATGGGGGATGCTGAGAGCAGACCACTGCCAAAAAGCACCTTGAGGCTGATGGACCATAAAACCCCACAGTATGGTTTCACATCTAGCTGTCTTTACTGGGGACAGGTCCCGAATTGCTGACCCAACAGCATCCTGCACTTGCCTAGGAGAGGAGGATCTCCTTGCAGACTAGTTAAGAATAAACATCTCATAATCAGCTACCGAATCAATACCAAGATGACCATGGTGCCCTGGGTTGAATGCCACAGGAATGATCTGAGGGCTGGAGCCCCTCTGCTGTGAGGACAGCCTTTTCAGTACTCAAAGGGGCCCTGCAGGGAAGATGAGACCAGAGCTTTTAGCAGAGCCTGTAGTGATAGGACATGGAGTGATTGTTTACACTAAAAGAGGGGAGACTCATACTAGATGGAGGGAAGAAATGTTTCACACTGAGTGGTGAAACCCTGGAAGAAGTTGCCCAGAGAGGTGGTTGATGCCCCACTCCTGGAAGCATTCCAGGTGAGGTTGGACAGGGCTCTGAGCAGCCTGGTGTAGTTGAGGATGTCCCTGTTCATAGCAGGGGGATTGGACTAAATGGCCTTTGAATGTCTCTTCCAACCCAAACCATCCTGGGACTCTCTGATTTTAGTGCTCCATGATCACAGAGCTGGCACTGCTGAAAGCTTCTGTTAATGGTCTTGCTTTCAAAATGGCAAAACCTGTGTAAGTGCTGACTCCAACTTAGCTGAACAAAACAGAAGAGACGAGGTAGTGCTTGATGGGTACTCAGTCTGCAGGAACAGCCACATGAACACTTTAACTCTCCTGCCACAAAAAGGATGGTTCAATACATGCAAAGGGAGGCGTTTCTTCACATAGCTTGTGCCAAAGGTGATGAGGTGAGTACCTGCAGTGGTTTTGCCTGGGGCAGGTTTTGGTAGCAGGAGGGCTGCAGGAGTGGCTTCTTTAAACAAAGAGCTGCCAGGAGCTTCCCCTGTAGCTGACAGGGCCAATGCCAGGCAAGTCTAAGGTGGACCCACAGCTGAGCCAGGCCTGGCCAGTTAGTGACTGAGGCAACCCCTCTGGGAATAACGTCTTGGAGAAGGGGAGGAAGTTGCTGGGCAGTTGCTGAACTGCAGCAGCAACAGGGACTGAGACTGAGCAGTTGGTGAGGGACTGTCTCCCGTGGGAGGGACCCCACAGTGCAGCAGTGGGAAGTGTGAGGAGGCCTCCCCCTGAGAAGCAGCAGCGGCAAAGTCCATCTGTAATGAACTGACCGTAACCCCCGTCCCCCATCCTCTGCGCTGCTGGGGGGAAGGAAGGAGAGTCCTGGGCAGAGGGAAGGGTGGGAGGAGATGTTGTAAGATTCAGTTTTATTTCTCATCTCCCTGTTCTGATTGTTCCTTTAACAAATCAAACCTTTTTCTCCCCAAGTTGAGTCTGTTTTGCCCGTGACACTAATTGCTGGGTGACCTCTCTGTCCTTATCTCGACTCACACACTGCTCATTATATTTCTCTCTGCCCTGTCCAGTTTAGGAGGGAGAGCGATATTATGACTTGGTGGGCACCTGGCTAAACTACTAGCGTACCCCAATTTACAAGGATTCAAAAAGCATTTTGACAAGGTTAAGAAAGGATGATCCATCGAAGCTAGTGGATGCAAAGGTGAGCAAATGTGGTCCTGCAGATCCTCAAAGTGTAAATTCCTGGAGAATCACAGAATCATTTTGGTTGAAAAGGAACCTTAAGATCAAGTCCAAATGTTAAGAAGAGGAAACCAGCATTACATGTATACCTTGTTCTCACTTTCCTCCTGGTGTCTGCTGCTGGTCACCAAGCCACGTGGTGCAGTGTGACCCATCACAGCTCTCCTCCTGCTCCTACTGAAATCCCACCAGCTCTGCCATACTGCTGGCACACATAACTGCAAATGAAAAGCTCCCGCTCCTCTGCTGATGCAGGACAGGATGGGAATTGTAAGATAAGGAGAGTTATCTCCCAGTTGGGTGGAGGGATTACAGCTTAAGGCATTTTGCAGGCACGTGCAGGCAATTACTGCTGCTCAGCTCACATGCCATAATTCATTAAGCCACAGTAACGCAATCACCCAGCTGAGCCCTTTCAGGAACAAAGCACCGAGTCAATATTATCCTCTGGGGACCTGCAGTTCAGAGAATTAATTTAGTGTAATAACTCAGTGATGTTGCAGACAATCAAACCAAAAAGATCTGTCTCTAAACTGCCTGTAACCAACGTCTTGGCTGATTCCCCAGCAGGCAGGGTGAACACTGACTGCTTGCTTGGGACTCTCATGGGTATGAACACGTAATCCTTGAGGAACCTCATGAGGGACCAGCACCCTGATAAGGAGTTCTTCACCTTGCTCTCTGGGATGCTCAGCTTCAGGCAGTGCAGCTTCCTTAGTAAGTATGGTTTAGTCTGAATTCTGTGAGGAGCAGAGAAGAGCTGGGCTCGATCCTTATGGGATCTTTCCAACTTGAGACGTTCTGCAGTTTCTTTCTGAGATTTATCTTTAGTGCAGTTGCTCCTGAACAACTGTGGCCTGTCCTTCAAAGCTTCTAAATCTTAAACAGGACAGTGATTGTTATTTTAACAGCATCTCTGCTTAGGTGCTTTCAGTTGCCTGGCTGAGATTTTGGCATTGTTACACTCTATAAACATCATGATTTAGGTAGATGCTAGCATTGCTATTCATCACTGTAGCCAAGTACACCACCAGAGACTTAATGTTGCCTTCAAAGAATAATTATTGATCCTGAGTTTGTTCAGAAGAGCTCTCCCATCCATGGCAGCTTTTCCCAGCCACTGTTATGACTCGACTCCTCTGCACCCTGCTCAGCATGGACAGATGTGACAACCCCAATGGGTTTGAGATGTTCCCTCTGCACCCTCTAAATGTTTCCCTGTGGTGGATCCAGTAATTCCCATCAGCATCCTGAAGGGCAGAGAGAAGACAAGAGCATAAGGAGGAGGATGAAAACCTGATTTCCAGATACTACTTCAAGGGTTCAGATCCACATGATGTTAAAACTAATTAATTTGACTTGGAAAACCTACTGAGAAAGAAGAGGGTCTTTCAACACTTTTAATTCCTTCCTTTCCTCTTTGTTTTGTTTCAATACCATTTGTTGAGTAGAGCAAATGCGCTGCAAATCATTTGGCTGTTTTTCAGCAAGTACCAAATTGTTCTGAAGCATTTCATTTTGTTCCAGCAAGGAATAGCGCTTCAGCACTAAAACAACGTCTTGATATTATTGCTTTCTTTAATAAACATCCTCTCCTCTCACTGCAAAGCCTTTGGTAAATGGCCCTGGAAGAACAAAAGACATTTCTGTATTGTTTTAAGATCTCTTCCTTTCTGAAAAACCTCAATTAAAACGATGAAAAAGCAATCGTGTCGCTACTACAGTCTGTAATTATGAACTCATTTCTATTCACTCGCCCAGCGGGAGAGGTTTACCCCAGTGACCTCTGGGAACGAGGTTCTAAGGCTTTTCCAAAATCTAGCAGCCTTAAAAACGACACGTTCGTGTCAGACGCAAAACACATTCACCTTCACCCAAAATAACTGGCAATCTGAAAACTGAGGGCCATTCCTGTGACTATTTTTGTTTGTGAAAGGAGCCCTAGCACTGGCCATGAATAGATTGGCACGGGAGTGGCTCTGGAAACAGCACAACCCTCCAAGACAGCATGAAAGTTGCCTGAACGCGGGCTGTCAGCTTACTGCAAAGAGTTTTCAAACAACTGCCTTGCGTGGCATGCTCCTGACTGATATCTGGGCTTTCCTTGTCAATCTTTGCAGCACGAAAACCACCTGGTCCACAGAGGACGTGTGCAAGTGTGATCCCAACCTCTTGACTTGCCAATGTGACACTTGTGGGAACATGAGGGAAGTTTTCTTTTGATAAAGTCCCACCGAGAAAGCACTTTGTGAGACAACGTGCTGGGACAACTTAGTTACACAGGTATGTATCTTGGTTATACCTGTGTTTGTGTATTTATCTTTAAGCAGAGAGTGAAAGGAGGGTAAACAAGAGGGAAAAATAATTTTTAAGAGGTGAAATAGCAGACAGGAGGATGATGCCCAAGAACTCACAATTAGATCATAATGTACAGAGAATAGCAGACATTCACATGCAGTGATATTGTCCTTTAAATACAAGATAGAAAATAGCTTTTAAATTCACACACAGGCTACAAGCCACGGTACTTTCGGGTCTATTCCTGGTCCCCTCGTGATTTCACACATCCATGACACATCTAGGCATATACATTTCTTTTAACACTCAGGACCACATCCAAGGCAGCACACACACATCCACAGCACAGCTGAGGACTCTACAGCTCATCAACCAATTCCCCAGATGCCATCCAGTGCCAAGGGTTTGGGTCAGCTCACGTTTTGTCTGCAAGGCAACTGCCATGCACATCCTGAAATGGCACCATCTCCCCAGAGCCCTCCAAGTTCAGACAGCCCCTGACTTAGGACATGGCACTTTCATCGGCAAATCACCTACCTGCCAGGTTCATTCTGGAAGAAAACTTCTAGAAGAAGGTACAAATGAGTTAGGGGTTTCATCAGGAGCTGGCAATACCTTTAACGGGCTGAACCCTTCCATCTGTGATGACAACAGCTCTGTTGAGACTTGTTTATTGAAAACCAAGAGCAAAAAAAAACCTCCTACACACTTCAGCCAGACTGCTGAAATACCAGTGATGGGTGTAAACTCCTGCACGTTAGCAGCACCAAGCCAAGCTGGCTTGGTTTGGAAGCCATGCATGTCTTCCAGGTATAGACACAAGCATATTTTGTTCAGACACCAGAAATACTTATGGTAAATGTGGCCTGAAGTAGACACTGCTGTTCCCAAAGCTTCTCAAGAAGTACCAAAGTGGTACTTTCTGTGAGCATGAAAATCTCTTGGTGGAAACCCTTGCCCTCCTTAGCTGAGAAGAGATTTTCCGTCCATGATATATACGAGAAAGGGATGCCCAATCTTAAGTGTTTGTTCTTGCTGAAGAGAGCCTAGAAACAAACTCCTGTCCCAGTATTTCCTTCAGCATGAGGTGTTTTGGTTCAACTCCTCCCATAGCTCTTTGTTTTTCAGACTTCCTTGGCTCTGGTCAACATGGGAAGGCAAAATAAAGCAAGGAAACCTGTTCTCATGAGATGCCCAGACTCATTTTTCTTACGTAGGGGCCAGAAGATTTCAGTGAGAAGCTTTTCAGGGCTCTCCAAGCACCTGTGATTGCCAACTTTGGGAATTTCCACCTTGTCTCAGGAGAAGGGGAATCCTACCTCCCCTCTTTGTGGCACCAGGTTATTGTAAGGTTGCCCACAAAGTTCATTATTGAGCAGGACTTCTTACTAGAGTGGCATGACAGAGACCTTCAGGCCTTGTGACTATGTATGTAGTGCACAGAAGAAACAGCTCCCCAGACAGCTCATGGCAGCAAGATGCATTTCATATAATGGGGAACATGGGCATGAGGAGGGGATTACACAGCACCATGCAAAGAGTGGGTTCAATTTGCCTTATTTTAGGTGTCTGCAATGTCAGAGGCCAAATGTGAGGTGGAGATGTACACTCCATAGCAGAACAACCAGCCAAAGGTGGTAGACACTAGGGAAGAAGACACTTGTCCAAATGTCTGCATCATCAACACAGTTGTGGACACATGCAGTGGGATTCAGAAGTGGCACAACTGGAGATACTTTACGGTATTTTATCTGGCTCCCAGCTCATTCTGGTGCAAGTTTCACATGGTTCACTGTTTTCTAGCCCTTTGCATGGATTTCATGACACGCTAGGGCATCTGAAATAGCATCTGTGACCACAGAGGTGAAGCCCAGGGGTCTCTGCTAAAGGTGAGAATCCAAATGAGGTCTCTCATGTCCCCACCAAGCCCTTGGACACAGAAATGGTTGCTTTGTTGGTGTCAACAACTCACCGTCCTCCAGACCAACTCCTGTTGCCAGGAACAAGGTACCTAACAAACACTGAGTTCTGATTAAGTCAGGTGTCCCTCCACCACAGCCACATGCTGATGTTCTCCTGCATTTTTTTTTTTTTGCTGGAGCAGTTATTTTGCTTTCTGTAAAGAAACATCACAAGACCCTGAGCCCATCCATCAAGCCATTACATTTCTATTGAGGTTTCATAACAGCAGAATGTTTTGCTGGTGGTACATAAAGTCTTTCAATCAGCTGCCGGGGATGGAGAAAAACAACCTGCAAAAGCCTCCTGATGCCATAAAGTCTACTGGCAGCTTGGCAATTCAGATTAAATTTAGTCTGCAGGACAGGGGTCACTTTAGTCGCCAAGATCATTAAAAAAAAAAAAAAAAAGGAATAGAAAGTCTTATGTTGGAGAGGTTTTTTATGTAATGACAAAGCTGCTCTCAACAGAGAGGTGGCAACCCTGCAGCTGGGAAATGCACCCGGCTCTACTCCTGCCACTGCCTCCTGGCATTAAGAAACAAGGAACAATGAAAGGAAAGGATTAAATTTGCTTAAATGAGTATCTTTTAACCCTTCTGTACCATGCCCTTTGCTAGGCACACAAAGAGGATGTAGTAGATACAGAGAACAGTGATACCTGAAAACCCGATCCTGTGGAGCAGGTCCTGTCAAACTTACAAAGATTTACTGCCCTCTTTGTGTTAGTCTTGAGCCCATAGAGTGCTCTGATATTTACAGAAACACATTTTCCCTCCACCACACAAAATGCAAAACCCTTTTAGCATCAGGAAAGGAGCTGCACGGCCTTTTGTGGTGTGTTCTACCAGCAGGATGGCAGCCGCACCATCTGCCTTCAGGAGCGACTCATGACTGGACATGCTTTCACTGACACCCTCAAGTGAGTAAGGGCTTAGCTCTGATCCCAATGGCAGAAACAAGAGCAGTTGGGTGGAAAACCCCTACACACGCTTGCCTCAGCTTGGGATACGGGTGACAGGCAAAACAAACTCCTTGAGGGATGCCAAATAACCACTGCTCCACCTGCTACTAGAGTTTCTGCTGATGGGAAGACCCTATGTGTGCAGCTCTGGGGCAGGCAAACAGCTCTTAGATGAGAAAGTCTAGGACTGATGGTAGACATAAACCTGATTGAACTTCAGATGGCTTCTGCAGAGCTATTTGATCACCCCTGTGCTGTAGTTATCAGGGCTGGGATTACTGCACAGGGATGGTGTTGGACTATTATAGGCCCATGTCATGCTGTGTTCTGTTCGCTGAGACCAGAGAGTGATGCAAAGGTAGCAAGGAGTCTTGATGGACTAAACTCCTTCCAGATTTCAGCTCCAAGAGGTATCTCTTGGCAGAAGCTGCAGTGCTGCCCAGCAGCTCCACCCACGCTGAGTCACCCACAGCCGGATGCCCGCGGGTCATCAGGAGGATGGCTTTTTGATCATTCAAGGATTACTCCCTCAGTGGAGAGTCTGGTGCAGGCTTTGTTCTCAACAATCTCCTCCCGAGAGCTGGATCCCAGCACCATGACCCCTGGCAGAGCCTTCTTGATGCCTGGAAGGAAGGGCAGCAGGGCTGGGTGATGCCAGCGCGTCTGGCCAGCATGGCTCTGTGGGTTGAAGGGGCTCCTGCTTGACCCCTTCTAATACCATCTCTGCCCTGCCCCATCACTGACTTGTCAAAAAAGCAGCTGTGGACTAACCAGGTCCCATAATGCCAGCTCTTCATATGGACATACCCAACAGCCTCATGAGAGGGTTATGGGAGTAACTACAAACACGGGGAGGAAGGATCTTGTGCCACTGCAACTCCTTTGAGTTCCCTACATCTGTTAACGCTCTTGGTGGAAATCAAGGCAATCAGCCTTCTTCTGACTTCCATTCTTACTTACATGGCTAGTTTTTATCTGCTTGCTGTTCACTGTAGAGTGTTTCTTCAGCAGAAATAGCCCCTGCACCATTTACCCAGAGCACCTCAAGGGCATCTGCATCTGCTCCCAGGCAACGCTGAACTAGTGACGTGTGAGAAGCTGCATTTCCTTCTCTGGGCCTTCAAGTTTATTTTACATTTCACTCTCCAGTAGATTCTCCTACTAACAAATAGCAACTCCCTCTCCTCAAAAAGACCAACCCTAAGCAGAAATCTTTTGCTTTATGTCTCATCTCATATACCTCTTGCTAATGGCACCCTCTCACTACAGCATCATACCAACCCTCCAACTCCCAACTGACCTCAGACCTTCCCCCTGCACAAGGATTACTTGCCCTTGAAGGAGTAAGCTGAGCAAGGCTGATCCCTGTGAAGTTTTACGACAGGGTAAAGTGGTAGAGTGCCCTTTATGGTGTTTTGAAAGGAAATTGTACAGGAACAATGTCCCGAGCAGTGTGGCTGTTGAAAACCCTTCACAAAAGGAGTTTACCACAAGAGGAAAAGCAGCTTAATCAGTCGAGCTAATCACTGTAGGTGGCTGAGTGTCCCTGAGGGTCTGTAAAATCAAATATAATGGGAAAAGAAATATATCACAGCTTGCTTACGTTCCTTGGCAGAGCCGACTGTGAATCTGAGACCTTCCCTGCCTGGCCCTGAGCCCTTTAGGGTTGTTCCTGTGCAGGACCATGCTTGCCTCCAGGGCCACATGGATGGGCTGGGATGAGCCCCAGGAGGTCTCTCAGCAATAGGGCAGGGGCAGTCCGGACAGGAGTGCCCGTCCCCATGCACTCACCCCAACTAACCCGGTTCTCGGTGTGGGCATGCAAAGGAGGGGTCAGTGCTGCTTACACAACCCTCCTGCCTCAGGAAAAGGAAACCATCCCTGACAGCCACCCGAGGCTCTCTGGGGAAGAAGGATATTTCTGCCTAGCCCAGCTCTGAATCTAATTAAAACCAGAAAACATCAGATACACACACACACACACACACACACAAAATAATCCAGACTGTTGTTCTCTGATCATTTAAGTGTAAAGCCAAGTTAACGGTGGGAAGCAAATTGGGACAAGGCAAGAAAAAACTTGGGGACATTTCTGTAATCCTGTTGCAAAAGCCCTAAGTATCTGAGGCATGCTGAAGGGAGATGGGGAAAGCACATGAGCCTCTTTGCTCCCACCCCTTCTCTCCATGCATGAGCCAGACAGACCTATGCAGTCTTCTGCGCTTATCTCCTTATCCCCAAGCAAGGGCTTACTGAAAGATGGGACTTCCCAGGTGCAGAAACACCCCTCCTAAACTCCCATCCAACAGACAGAGGAGATGACACAAAGCTCAGCCACAGCTAAGAGTAACAGTCCTTCACCTGAAGCTGGATGTAGTCCCCAACAGCCATGGCTGAGACAGGCAGAGCGGACCCTCACAGCTTTGCTCATCCCAAAGCCTGGAGACCCACCATCTGTGCATGGAGGAAGCACAACAGATTCACACCTTTTCTACCGAAAAGAGAAATTTAGATGACTTTTAGAAATGGGGCACTGAATAACTCTTAAGCTTTTACTCCATCCTCTCCAAGACATGGGACTGCACTTCCCTCTGTCATCCTCTCCTGTCCTTGCCCATAGACTGATCACCAAGAACCCTATGAGATACTAGCTAATATCTATGCACACATGAGCATCTTCTTTTGGAAAGCTCTTCAGCCCAGTTTGACTTTTGAACCCAACGAGATGTGATTGCACCAATGTGACTAACACAGTGCAAGCTTGAGACCTTCTCAGCAATGTTTTCCTGGTCCTCAGCAAAACTATCCCCTTCCTTAGGTGACACAGAACTCTTTCAGTGCTCTGTCAACCAAATGACCAAGAAGTAGGTACAAACCCAGCTGTCTTAAGCAATTGCAGCTCCACATTCCTTGTAAATCCTATGTAAACCAGGCAATACTTCTTATCACTCCTACAAGGCTGGTGCATGCGTTTCTAGGCCATGGGGTTTGGTCAGCTGGACCCTCCAACCCAAAACACATCACACCGTGATGCCACAGAAGCTGGGGAAACCCTGCACAGCACCAACTTCCTTTGCAAGTCTTCAACAGACGCTCACAAAATGGCATTTTTGGTAACTTTTTGAAAAATAAGGAGCCAAACTCAAAGACCATCTGCCCAAGGAGACCACGTCCCAGCAAAGCTTCTGCTCCACTGGCAGAGAGGAATTGGGTTGGGAAGGGTTGGAGGAAAGGACTGGAGAAATAGATCTGTTGTGCCCCTGGTCCCAGAGTATCCTTTTTCTCTTCACTGTTTGCAGGACAGAAGAGCAGAAGAGGTGCTGCCACTGCCCAGGAAAAGTCTCTGCTTCCCTAGAGATGGTTACCAGTGGGAGGTCAAGCCAAGCTGCCTTTGCTGATATCTAGGCAGGGTGCCAGCAAACAGTAGATTGGCATTTGGGATAGTAAAACTCATTGGTGTTTAACACTTGCTCACATGGACATCTATGAAAAAAACTTGCCTCTGTTGCTCTCCAGATGAAAATGCCCTCCATTCCCCTCATCAGGAGGTGGCAGTTACACCTCGCGTCTCTAAACCATCGGAGAAAACACCGAATGTGGGATTTCTGCTGGGTGAGGCGGAGAGACCGATACCTCCCCTGCCCTAGGTCTCCACAGCAAGGACTTCACCACCTCCTGTAGCCTTTTACAACACCGCGTGCAACCAAATCCCCCACTAGACGTGACTCTGATGTTGATTGTTGGCTACTACAAATGTATCCCACAAGGCACAGTGGTCCTTAAGTGGGAAAGCCAAAGCCCGTTTTAACGACGGCTCTAATTTGCCCTTTGCATTTATCTCGTGTCACAAATGAAGCACGCACCCCATGGACTCGTGGAATGCAGAAAATGAACCTCTGTGCAAAAGGAGAGCTGTGGCTGCATCTCCCCAAGGGACTGGAAGGTGCAGAGCAGAGACGTCAGGGTAGGTGAGCTGTGCAGCACAGCGACAGCATTTCCCGAGGAAAGGTGACGGGAAGGAAGCGGGGACGGGGGCTATTGATAGTACAGCCGGACATCAGCACCGTTTCGCAAGAGAAACAGAACGTGCTCTGCTGGCCCAAAACGTGGCCCCTTCCGAACGTCACCATCAGGGAGGAGAGAGGAGCTTACATGCGCTCTAGGTGGAAAGTGGGATAATATCAGTTGGGGAAAAAAAAAAAAACACAGGCAGATTTCTAGGGAACACTGTGCTTGATCAGCTGTGGTATATGAAGTGCCAGCCCACCCTGAAGGTCGGCTACAACCAGGCAAAGCCAGCTAGACCTGTGCCTCCTGCAGAGGTCAGCATGAAGGTTGTCTCCTTGACACAAGCTGGATGTCCAGTTGTGAGCGGTGACCCCTGCATATGGCAGGAGGATGCCCACCGTGGTCACCTGAGATGTGTCATCCTACTCAGCTGAGGCAGATCCTGGGCAGGAACAGCCAGTGCACCATGGACAGGCATTGCTTGCGGGGTCTGAGGTGCTGCTTAGGGCCAAGCACTCACACCCTCCAGAAGGGGAAAAGCTACCCAATGAAAACCAGATCCCACTGTGTCAGGGCACTGAGGCCACAGAGCCCTGCATCTAACCAACGGAGCAGGACAGCCTCTTTTCTTCTTGCAAATCCACCGTGTGTCAACCCTGCTCCCTTCCTTGGCTGCCACTAACCCCCTTCTAAAAAAACAACTCTTCTTCCCTTGGGCCCAAGCCCCCTCCCAACTCATGCAGCCCCATTCAGCCTCTCCCAGGCCTCACTGTCTCTGATGCTTCATCCACAGTCTTGCAATTCTGAGTCTCTCTGTATTCAAACAATGTTTAAAACAAAAAAGCCTGTAACTCCCAATTGTTTTGCTAGCCATAAATTCTCACCCTCAGGGATGTTTATATCACCTGTGTGGATCCACCAGCTCCAAAATGAAGCTTTTCAACCCCCAGAAGGATGCCTGGGATGTTAAGATAACAGCCCTGCAATAAATTGTGAACAGCAATGTAACCTGTTTGTGCTCTAATACACTCTGGCTTTGCCCCCTCTGCCCCCCCTTATCTCTTTATTTTGCCTCTCTATTTCTACCTTTCTTTAACCATGTTTTTCTCAGTAAAAAGAAATCATCCTGAGACTTGACTTAGTGCTGGAAATCAATCTTAAGGAACGGGTGCTCTCTGGGAGCATCTCAAGCCACACTAGAGCTCCCCTCCTAGTCCCAAATGCACCACGGAGGCCAGGGACCCCTGAAAACTTCCAGCATTAAACTATGTGGCATGGGGAGAGGTGGGCTGTTGAGTTCCCCGGATGAGGTCTGGGAGATGGGACTATGCCCTTTCAGCTTAAATCATTATTTTAGAGACAGTTATTTCACTCTGCTTCTTCAACCTGCGTTTCTTAGCTTTTTGCCATTAAAATAAGTGTGTTTTCCTATTTAAGCTTGGACATCACCCTGAGTGTCCATGCAGAACTCCAGTAGGATAGCATTCCCTTTGCTCTTTCCATTTTCTTTCAACCATGACTGCTTAGAGCTGAAACAGTCCCGTATCTCCTGCCACATGATGCCATATCGATAGGGTTTTAAGGCTTCTGTTACTCCTCCTGGGGTATTATCTCAGTGCTTCTTGATCTGGGCTGTATCTCATCCTGTGATCTCCCAATCCCAGCACAAAGCAGTTTCTTTTGCTATCTCTCCTAGCCATCTGTTGGGAGGCAAGAATGCCCTGGGGAGTTAAATACTTCTGTCTGTTGATGGTTCATCTCAAGGAACCAGAAAGAACAAGAAGTATAAATACATGTCTGGGGTGACCCCTCAGACCAGCTGTTTTTTTGGATGCGAGGGAAGAACTAACATGTGGTTCCATGACTATTGCCTGAGGCAAGACACCCCTTGGCTCTGCAGGTCTCCTCTCCTGCAGCATCAGGCATTCTTTGGATGGAGAAGGAGGAGCTGCTGGCTGAGCCAGGATGGGAGCAGGGTGCTCCAACCTCTGCTGTGATTTGTTGGCCCAGCACTGTGAGGAAGCCCACCCAGCTTGCTCTTGCAACACAAGCAGACTTCAGCTTGGTTTTAATCATGTTTTGGTGATCACAGGGCTGCAACCTAGCTGAAAGAAGCCCAAACTCCCTTTCCCCCCTTCCTCCCCCCTCGCCCTTCCTAAATCACAAGACTAAATTGTCTTTTAAATTGTGTACAGGAAAAAAGAAGGAAGCCCCAGAGAGGAAAGAAATCAGAGTTTGCTGCTGACAAACCACCCTGCCCACAGAAAAATGTTTCTGGGATGCCTCAGCAAACTCATTTCAGCTGTTTTTTCGGTCTCTTGGTAAAATCTAGGAAAACCAAGCCTAGCACATAGTTAACTACATTATGGTTGTTCATAAGCCAAGAAGTGATAGGGAGATGGTGGACACGCTCCAGCAACTATTACAGGTGTCTGCAGGACTCCCTCAGATATCTCCCTGTGAGGGATCACAGCTCAGACACAGATTTCACATCACTCTAGGAAAAAAGACTATCAAGGAAAGGCTGCAGGGCCCGGGGCTGGTCAGCCTGGAGAAGAGAAGGCTAAGAGGGTGAATCTCATCAACACCTATAAATACCTAAAGAGTGGATGTCAGGAGGATGGGACCAGTTTTTGTTCTGTGGTGGCCAGTGACAGGACAAAGGGTAACAGGCACAGGCTGGAGCACAGGCAGTGCCTCTGGCACAGGAGGAGAAACTCCTTTGGTGCTGAGGTGAGGGAGCCCTGGCCCAGGCTGCCCAGGGAGGGTGTGGAGGCTCCTTCTCGAGAGGTTTCCAAACCCACCTGGACACGTTCCTGTGCCCCCTGAGCCAGGGGAACCTGCTTGAGCAGCGAGTTGGGCTGGATGAGCTCTGCAGGGCTCTTCCAACCCCCACCATTTGAGAATTCCATGATTCTGTGAAAACAACAGCCACTTTTTCTCCTGTTCAACAACATTAAACTTGCAAACTCGTGGCTTTAAAAATCCTTCATTGTCCCTGTTGTGTTGTTTCAGACAGAGAAGAGCGTGCCAGCAGAAATAATGCTGCATGTACAACTAACTCCTTTATTCCCCACTTATTTTCACATTTAACCATAGTCACTATTCCTACCAAGGACTCTAGACGCCTTCCTATAATTAAATACACAACTTACACAATTAAATATCCAACTGACCCAATTAAATTCAGTCAAATGGACTGAAATCACCAATGCCAAATGAACTTGGCTGCCTCTTTAGCATATCCCCTCCTTCATGCAGGCAGGCATCCAGTGCTTGCTGCAAACCCCTCTCAACCATACCCACTTTGAGGGTGACCCTGAGAGTAAGCAAATTTTGCTTCTCAAGAGAAAGAGAGGAAGCAAGTTGCCGAGACTCAAAGCTTTTACAGATAAAACCTTGCCAGCTGCCTCTTCTAACACATGAGGGGTGATCTGACTATGCTGGAGTAAGTATAAGGGGGATCCTTAAGATATTCCTGGAGCAATGTAGGACGTAACCCAGATTGAAAAGGCAAAACAGGAGGATGGGCAGGCTCTGCATTTTCAGCATGTGAGTGATCAAATAGTTCTAAGCATTAAACCAACACTGGCAGCTGCTAAAAAGCTGTATTGTCCAAAGACACTGCATGAGACAGTGAGGGGAGATGTGTAATGAAGCTTTTAACAAAGCCAAGGTAGAGGTTTCACCCACCTCCGGTCGTTTCGTCTCCTTCTGAACAGTTTTTTGGTGTGTGCGATTTCAGCTTCATGAGGCAATGGATGGTAACCCTGCAAAAGAGAGGAAAAAGCCACTGGTCAGCTCCAAGACCCAGGAGACATGAAGATGAGACGTGAGCATGATAAAAGGAACAGTTCGCAACCAAACATCCTTACAACACCTCAGCCCCTTCTGAAGCAGGTGTGGAAACACACAGACTTCTTGTACCCTCTCAGGGCCTTTGCAATGAGCAGGGAATGAAGTTACCTGCAGTTTCTGTATGGAAGAAACCACACCGACTGCGTAGGGATGGATTCCAACATACACCATCTACAGGGAATCCCCCTTACTCCACACACGATACCGCTGATGCTGGTGCACCTGAAGCACTCACTCACACTAGGCTGTTTCCCTTGGATTGATCTATTTATCTGAAACTCAGCTGTAAAAATGTCTGTGTGGGGATGATAATCAGCAGCCTTTTGGGCTAACTGGAGTAAGCAAACGGGTGCCATGGCTGGTTAGCCTGCTGGGGCTTTGTCCCGACGCCGTCAACAAGCCAACGACTTTGCCATGAGCACCTTGCTGTGCTGGCCCCCTGTCAGCCAGCCAACCCGTGCTACCCATGGGTTAGGGACAGGTGGCACTCACCTACTAGAAACAACTCAGATGACAAGGGCATTAAATCATTTGTCCCAGGTCACGTTCAGCTGTGTGTAACTCAAGCTGCTTGTCCTCCCTCCATGGAAAGTGCTGATTCTCTGGCTTGCTGTGTTCATCTGCTCTATTTACAATCCTACTATGGGCATCGGGAGGGCTTTGTTAATGTGAGCAGAGAGCTCAGAGGTCCCTGGATGAAAGGCACAGTGTAAGTGCAAAGTATTATTTATTTCCCAGGGACCACGGCGCTGTCATAACCATAACGAGTTTTATTTATGCAGTACTGTACTTCCCCAGCTGGCAATAAAAGACCTGTAAAAAGTCACTCTTTTTATTTCCATTACAATCTATCTTAGCCTCGGAGCTCCAGTCGCCGCTGCTGCTGAAATCACTGTGTGCAAGGAGCCATGAGGGAGCAGCCTGGGCAAGAGCAAGGGCAAGGGCTGGGTGAGAATGCACCTCATCAAGCAGCAGCTTTGTCACATTGGCATGACAACATAACACATTGACTTAAAAAAAAAATCCCCTCTCTCTGTATGAAGAGCCTTAAAAACAACAGTTAATTTTTGTAGCCATTACTGAGTGAACATAATTTTTAGTTCCACTGGTGGGAGATGTGATGGAGGAGAAAAGTTGCTGGGGATGGTGATGAACTTAGGTCTGCAGAACAGAGAAACCATCCTCGAGTCCAAGACCAATGGGGTTTATTGGGATCATCCATCCTGGCCATCCACAAAGGGCCTGGAGAAAATGCTACTGCAGCAACACGACAGCTCCCAGGGCAGATGGAGCCGTCCACTCTGGCAACCTTTGCTCTTCAAGACTTCCAGCAATGAAGAACTCACCAAGCCCTGTTGGGTAAGTCTTGCTGCTGGCTTGCATGTCCCCTTTGGAACTTTGCTTTGGCTGCAGTCCTGAAGTGTGTTTTCCTGAGAAGAGGGTTTCTCTTTTACCATTCTTCTTTGCTTTTACCTCTTTCAGAGAAAGCTGGACATACCATGATCATATGGTGTACCACAGGCACTAGAAAGCACGTTCAAGAGTAGCAGTCACTCCCAGTGACCAAATTATCCTCCTCTCCCGCTAAAACACACTGACTTAACACCCAGAGGCAGCAAACCAGCCACAGCACCCTAAGTGAGCCTTCGTGTCTTTGTTATCTGAAGTTGCCTTAGCTTTCTTGAAGATCTGCTCAGCCAGGAAGGAAAGACCTGCTCATGTTGTTCTGCAGTCCTTGGCTCACATCCTTGCACCCAGCACCAGCAAAATCTCTCTGCTAGATCTCACCTCATCACTCAAACACAGCCCGTCTCTGACTAATCAGGGAAAGTTGCAGTCTGTTCTCCTGAGGCTGTGGTTGAGTTATCACCTAGTTAACCAGGTCTGACTTGGGCTTCTCCTACAGGTTAATTCTGTATCTTTATAGATAATCAGGTTAATTAGTATATTTAATGCCAATAAGATCACAATCTTCTAAAGGATTACAACCTTCCTCATTACTGAGGGCTGGGGTTTGAGTTTACTTCATCACTTATTTTCCTAAACACTTATTTTCACTGAATGCACAGGAGGAGCTTAGGATCTCTGAGACCCGTTCCTCTGAAAATGTGCTTGGAATTGGCCTGAATGAGAAAAGGAAGGGAGGGAGCAGACACACACAGGCCAATCACATCAGCCATGCTAGTTCAGGAAATTAGGCTAAAAATAGTGCAATACTCAGTAAGGTTGTTTTCAAATGTTGTACTACAACATCAGGCTACAGCTTGAGGTATAATTTAAGCCTCATTGCAGGCACATGTGCAAATACAATTACCCTGGAAAAATGAAACTATCTGTGTAGAACTTAAGGACCCAAAGGACTGATTTCCTCAATTCAAAGCCTTCACTGAAGTGTCAGGTGCTGCCTTTCTGCTCTTTCCAATTAGAAACCAGATGTGTGGTGGTGCATCACTGCCTGTCCTCCTTGTAGAGCATCCCCATGCTTCCTTAGATCTCTGCCCACCAGCAGCGGACAGCATCGAGGCAAGAGATGGGTTAGTTACGTGGGAATACGGCTTCTAATCCAAGGAGCACTCCTGGACACTGCCTGTGCCTGAGGAGAGGAGAACTCCGTGTCTCCCTTAAGAAAATCAAGCATCGCCATTTTCCAGCCAAGCAGTTCCCTTCCTTAGTCCTAGTCATGGGACAATGTTTTGGAAAAAAACAGTCACCAATCCCTACGCTTGTCTATTTTGGTTACTAAGCAGAGCTAAATTTGGAAGGGAGAGAAGCCGACTTCTTTTGTGCAGCAAGCTGATGTAAAAGGAAATATAAGCAACGTGCAAGAAGGGCAGAGTGGCTGGAGAAGAACAAGGGTGATGGGCGGGTGGGGATGGTCCAGAGTCCCCAGGACATGGCGAGCGCCGCGATGACACGATGTTGGGTTCATCTGGAGGCTGTTCCCTGCCGTGAGTCATGCAGGACAGTGATGAAAGTGCCTTCACTAGAGCTGGGTCGCTGAGGACAACTCAGACCTGGAATGCAGCTCATCTATTTTTCAGTGGACATACTTTTTATGAAGTGAAATCCCTGAGCAGAGACAAAGAAGAACGTCTTGCAAGGCAGAAAACCACCCTCTGCTCCACAGTACATCTACAAGAAGACCTGCACAAGAGGGACGGTTTTTGCTTCTGCTTGAGACACCAGACGACACCATCAAGCCCAGGTGCTCATGGTTTTCACAGGCAGGCTTGCAACTTCTCAGTGAGCACCAAAATCACATTTGCGCTCTCTCTCACACACATTGGTTTCAGTTTGATATTTATTCACAGGTGGCTAGAGGAGAACACATCAAACTAAGATTTCAGGGCTGCTGGTTCTCAAAGGAAGGGGTGGGGGAAAAGCAAAGAACAAGGAACCCATGGTCTCAGAAAGGATTGCAAATAGGGGTCGTTTTCAATTCTGGAGCTTTACAAACACTCTGCAGTTTACATGGTGGGAAGCTTGGAGCAGAATTCGAGAAGCCCATGGGACTTCTAATGCATGTATGTGTATGTCTAGTTTAACCCACAAACATGAACATGCTCCAACAAGAAAGGCCAATAGGAAAGGAAAGAGCATTCAGCACTGTGCTCTGCTCTCCGGGCCAGTCTCCCAGAGATCAGCTATGTTGTCATGTGCATACTCATATTCAGATGTTTTGAGGAAAGCTGCCCTTGAAGAAGGGAAGGTGACATCTGGCAAGCTGAGGTGACTGTCACATAGCCAGCTAGTACATGGCAAGGGAAATCTGTCACCTACCAGGACTGCTGTAAACATATGGCAGAGGGGAGCAAGTTTGACACCTATGTGCACTCTTTTTGTGTTTTACCTTCCTAATGAAGGTGCCTGCCCAACCCTCAAACCTGTCCACCTGCCCATGGGACTCCAGGAACCCGGCAGCTGCCTCTCAGCTGCACTAGATCCATTTACATCAAAGTTTAATGAAAGAACAGATAAAAAGCTTTCAAGGTCTTGTTGGCAATCCGCAGCAACCCAAGAGCCACTGCCTCTTCCCCCCCAGATATCCAGCAACATCCCTTTCCCCAGACACTCAGCCCAACATTTCAGCCCAATAACCTGCAGGGTTACTGTCCTGGAAGTGACATGAGGAAGAGAAGCAGGACCAGAGGAGGGGGATGGTTGAGTTTAGAGCTACTCTGCTATACACAGCTTTTTATTGTTTTTCTCATGACTGCTCTGCAGCAGCACCAGGTGAAAAAGTTGGAAGAAGGCACCAGCTTTGCCTCTTACTGGTGATAGTCAATCACATGGTAATTCACAAGAAGATAAGCAGAACTGAGGTTGGGTGTTTGTTTTTGTTTCTGCTGCAGCTCCTTGTGTGACCACTCTTAGACAGCAAATCCCAGAGACTCTTTTGGAACCTGACAATAACCGCCTCATAAAAGGGACAGCCCCATACAGGACCACCCTGCACCCTCCCTCCCTCTTTCTCCTCCACTTCTGCACTTCTCAAGTGCAACTGTTGCTTGGGGTGGCCAAATTAAATGGGTGTTTCACAAAGACCTGGTAAAATTATAAGGTGCTACAGGAGGTTGGCATTCACCACTTCATTCCCATGGTCTTCGCATCTGATTAACTGCAGCTTGACTTTCAGGTGTGAAACCTTACCCCACAAAGTGACTGTTTTCACTCATACCCACTTGTTCAGCCTTTCCAGTAGACATTGCCCAAGCAACAGAAATGTTCTCAGCTCACAGTGGTCAATCAGGCAGGTAAGGATGCCCGAATGGGCAACAAAAATCACTCAGACCCTGAGAGTGAATGAAAAGTTGAGAACAGCAACTGGACTGATGGAAAGAAAACAACACTACAGTGATGAGAGAAGGAAAAGAAATGATCTGGCCAAATTGTAGGATCAGTCCACATGTGCTTTATCTCAAGAGCCTTTTGTGCCCTCAAGAAATATCTCCACCCTTGTTTATCTTAAACAAACAGTTGCAGAAGGCCTGAACTGAACAAACAGGTTATTGGGCCTGTGGTAGGGGCCGGTAGGGTTTCGGTCGGTTTTATTGCACACAAAGTTCAGGATGGGATCTGTTTTCTGGGGAGGTGGGAAGGGTGAGGTGCAGCTGGGCTCACAGCAGCCCTAAAGATGCCCCATCTACCTGCTCAAAGGTGACAACAGAAATACAACAGAGGTTGGAGGCAGCGTGAAAAACCATAAACACACTGTGCTTGCAGAAATGATCTGCAGGAACCAACCCAGTGACTGGTAATAACCCAATAAGGCTTTCATCTACTCATAGGATGGATTTTCTGCAGCAGGAAAGATTGGGACAGCACAGACGTGCAAATGTATTTAACTGCTATTATGCTGGTCCCATACCCATGGGGTTGTGTCAATGCTCAGCACAACCATCCTGGTCACCCAACTGCACATGAAAAATGAGGCAAAGGAGCTGCTAATTCCCCACCAGCACCACCCCACTCCATCACCTCCACTTATCCAAAGCCACTATTCATCAACACACATAAGTCCTGTGAGCACTTTCAGTAGAGACATCTCCTTGGACGCCCCTTGCCATTGCCTCTTCCCCTTCCAGGAACTCCCACAGTGCTGGTCTGCCACCCCTTCTCCTCTCTTAAACAAGGGGAATTTTTCACCTCTTGAAAGGAGAGGGCTGAGGCACAAACCAGAGCCTTGACCTGCTTTGGAAGCCATGGAAGAATACCAAACAATGTCAGGAAGCCATCTGGAAACGATTTCCCCTCCGTTAAAATTTAAGTGATAAATCTGTTCCTTCAAATTGCAAGCTATTCATTTTTCCTGGAAGGTGCTCGTATTAATAGTTCCCTCTGCATAAAGAATCAATCGGTGCTCAACTTTAACGGAACAAAAAGTGCACTCCTTACTCGAGACAAGCAGGTAAATCCTTACAGCACTTCACAGCTGTGGCTGTCCCATCAGTCTTCACCCACAACACAACACAGCACGTGTGGTTCCCGGCCACCTCCACAGACGCCTTCATCAACCTCAGCCATTGCAGCCAGGGCTAAATTAAACTATAGGGTTGGCAAAGAGGAAAAGTTTGGCAAAGGTTGGCAACGCGTGGCTGCGTTTCCAGGCATACAGGAGCTGGAAGAGGAGCAAAACTCCTCTGTCTTTTGCTGCCACCGATTTGACAAGCCCCAGGGCAGAGGAGGGATGCTCCGTGGGACCCCGACGGTAGGACGTGCCTGCCTGATGAGTCACGGCATGGCGCAACGTGCCTCACACAGGAGGCATAGGAAGCTGTTTCTTGGAAGATGCCCCAGTTTGGAGGATTTCCTGATGTGCTGCATCTTTGGGGATCATCGCCAGCAGAGGCTGAGCGCATCGCTGCAGCACGCCTGCCTCCGACAGAGCTCTTTCCCCCGCTCTGTGGAAGCACAGAGGAGCGATGGCTGTGACACTGATCACGACTCTCACAGCTAAACACCGCTCTTTAGCTATCATTAAAAACACTGGTGCTCTGCCCCACAGGGCTCTGCCCTCCCACGTTGCCCCAAGGACGCAGCCTCCTGGATTTCCACGTGTTGAGCATTAATGCTGGTTTATACGTCCCCTCTCACGAAATGGTGGGCGTTTTAATGAATTACAGACTCTACACATGCAGTCTCGGATCCAAAGAAGTATCGTTCAGACCCTTATCTTCCTATCTGCCTTTCCTGGTCTTCGCTATCTGCTCCTGGCAGAGCGTGGACACCCAGCTAGAGGGAAGACAGCATTTAAAGTGGCATTAAATACTTGTTGGCATCTTGGTCCCACCTCATCCCCCTGCAGACAGGGCTGGGATGAGACAAAAGACACACAATGGCAGAACAACACAGTGTGAAACTCCCCGTGCAGGGTGAAGGATGCAAATGCAATTAAAGCATTAGAATAATTAGGCAAAGCATCCCAAACAAAACGTACCCTGAACCTCCCTCAATGCCTTCTGCTGATTAATGACAGAGAGTTTTCCAGGGTCTATTTTTAACTCTCGGCCCCTAAGCTCCTGAATTATACATAATTCAGAGACAATAAAACTTTAAAATCCAGGACAAAGTCTCCTAGGAGGAGCTGCCTCTGCAAACACAGACGAGCACATCAGCGCAACCAGGGTGGGCAGGAAGAAAAGCCCAACCAGTGCCACAGACCAAGCCACCGAGATGGAGACAGGCTGGAAACGCTGCTGCACTGAGACAGGGTGCTCCAGACACACTGCCAGAGACACACGGTGCCATAGGAAGAGTATAAATAACAGACAAAAGAAACCCCCTTTTGTTGCAAGAATCCGCAAACCCAAAACCAGTCACAAGTTGACTTAGGAAACGGACTTTTTTCCCATGTTATAGCAAAATGGGAACAATACTCTGTGAGTGGAAGTAACTGTAATTGTTTTAACTGATGTTATTTTAGTGTTGTTTAGGTTTATTGTTTATTTGTGTGTGTTTCCTCTACCCTGGTCAGGCTTAAAAACAAACCTTGCTGTCAGCAGTAAAGTGTCCCATCCATAAATAAATACATTTATCCAGTAAATATAGATATAACTGCACCACTGCTTGGACTGCTTAAACACAGAATATCTAAAGAATCGCTGAAATAAGTAAGTGTTGGTGACCTGGGTTTGCTTCCTCCTGGAAAAGGCAGCATCTTCTAGCTAATACTGGGAATAATTACCTCCCACTCCACTCGTGACCAGGAGGCATCACACATGGTATCTGGTTTGCAGGTAGCCTAAGCTCATCCTGAGAAATGTCTGTGCTGCTCCAAAAAGCTTTTCCTACATTCTCCTTGGCTTGTGCTACTTTGGGGGTGAGGGAGGAATTGCTTTATTTCAGACTGAGACTGTTATGAGATTGCTATGGGAATATTTGTAACTCGAGCTATTTCAGACCCTTGGGGACCTCACTATTTATTTTTTTTAAAGTCTACTTTTCCTCTATTTTTTCCACACTCTCCAGCCTGGTTTTCCCCGTTTCTTGTTGCCTTCAAAGCCTACAAACCCCATTTCTAGACCTCAATGTGCTTGTTTGCCCGTCCTTCTCCAGCTGAGATGGAGCAAGCAGGTGAGGACCCCTCTGTTCACCATCCACCCTCAGCACAACTCCATTGTGCCACTGTGGTCACCCTCTAAGCTGGAGGGTCTGGTGAAAAGATTGCATGTTTCCCACATGCATCTGGGTAGTCCTCCAGAATCAAGACCCCACAGATCTTCTCCTCTTGGGTGGACTGGGGTTTCAGCCCACAGGCGCTCCAGCTCATGCAAGCTCCCAGAGGCAAAGACAGTTCAACAGTGGTAAGACCCCTTACTCACAGAGTGATAGCTTCACAGTCTTGCAAAACAGAAGTGGCTTCTCTTTTTCTTTCAACATGGGTAGATGGAGAAGTGGTCAGGGAACTTTCTCACCACTCAGCCCTTAGTACTTAGTGTTGGAGACTTTCCAAGTGCATGAAGTTTTGCAACACCCTAAGATCGCAGGCAATAGTTATTAAGCCAATGAGCATTTTTTTGCCGTGATCCATATCACTGAGATCCACACTCTGTGCCATTGAAGCAAAAGGGAATTCTGCCATCAGAATTAACAGGATCAGGGTGGTGGCAGCCTCTCTTGGTCAATCACTGGACCCTTCTCATAGGTCTTCAGGACTGAAGCAAGTTGTGCAAAATATCACCATCCTTTCTGTCTCCAAGCCCCTTGCGTTGTGCTGTAGACACTTTCACACAACAGATACTCCTGTTTGCAGTTGGCTCAAGACATAACCAACACAATTTCCCTGGGATGATACCATAAAGAAATGTTTTTTCTCCTTTCTGAAGTCTCTGCTTAGTCTAGCTCAACTCAGAGAGAGCAAACGAGGATCCCATGTTGCAGCCATCCCAGCTCGGAAAATACCCCAATGTGTAAATGCCAAATTAATCTTATAAAAGTCTCATTCTTCCTTTTGAAAGGTCTAATTCCTCCACAGGAGTGTGGGCTGTGCAACACAAGGGCTTGACTTTCTGCTTGCCAGGTTGCTGGCAGTTTGTACCTGGGCAGAAGAAACTGCCTCTTCAGTGTCCTTCTGCTCCCTCCCAGGATTTTCCTTTTATGTATTGAGGACTAAGATTCCTCCTGTTGTAATGGGGTTTAATGCAGGGACAAGCACAGAAAACGTTATGCACTTGTCACTGAGTATCTATGACATCCCATCATATGTTAATTATGCTGGTGGTTTTTCACTTGAGCTTTGCAGACCTCTGGGAGCCACGGACTACTCTGAACAGTAAAATGAGGACGGCTGAGGAAAGCGTGTTTGAAGTTGCTTTACAGTAGTCTCTAAATGTCACATTTGGAAATGGATCTGGCATTTCCATCACACACACACACAAAAACAAATTCTGGAAAATTGCTTTTTATCCAAAGATGCTACAGGACAGGCAGCGAGAGGGTAGTATCTGCTCCCCTGTGTCCTGCAACGGCTGAACCTCAACCATGACAAGCCAAAAGATACAGGCATCATTCAAACATCAGCTTTCCTGCCAGCAGGAGTTAACAGCTGCTTTTGTGATGATTGCCAGGAGCTGGGTGAAATCCTTTGAATTCATTTCATGTTGGCCAGGAGGATGCACCTTCTGATTTTTGTCAGAACCAAGAGGGGACAAAGAAGGATCAGCACCAAAGCTCAACAAATCAACACAACTCCTGGATATTTTCATCTGACAAGTGACCAGCACCAAAGAACTTGCTTACTGGTGTGTCTTGGGTCAGGGTGCTCCTCCTTACTAGGGCTTTTTTGGCTCCTCTCTACTTTCCTTGGTGCCCCTCTTGCTGGCAGGATTGTGCCCATATGATGTCATACATGCTTGCTACCAAAGAGAGACTGGAATTCTGGCAACAAGCACATCCCCCATGTCCATTCATCTGTCCCCCTTCTCTATCCAGGTCCCCTACCCACTACCATCACCACCACAGCCATAGGCATCCAAAAGATTCCATGCCTCCATGGTGGCTCTGAAGACACACAGAGACCTTATGGCAGCCCTTGGAGGCAAAATGAGGTCTCCATGCTACGTTCCACATTCACCTGGGTAGTTCTCCTGTGGTTCTACCTATAACTTAAATTAGGTAGCAAAGCAACTTACTGAAAGCAGATTAGACTTCCCTGCTTGCACATTGCTCTTTGCCCACCGTATATAGCTACACCTGTGTACAAGATGACATGGGATCCTTCTTCCTGTCTGGGATTGGAGATGAGCTGGCTTTGCAAAATCAAGTCATCAGGCGCCTGCTCCATCAGTGCTTGGCAGCCTGAGCCCTTCCCATCTTATCAACACCCAAAATTATTCACTTAACAACATCCATGGCCTTTATCCAGCAAGAACACCGCGCGAGGAGCAGAAAGGTCTCCTCTGCTCCTCTGACAAACTGAAGCAACAAAAGCGAGGCTCTTCCTCATGCAAGGGAAAAAAAAAACAACCCACACCATTCCCACCAGCTAAGAAAAGCTGGAGGTTAATATAAATTCCATGGGTTAGAAGGGGAAATGGAGCCGCATTCAAAGAGTCGATGGCTAACCACGCTTCCTTCGTCTGGCAACTGCCCGCTCCCCCGGCAGAGTTATTGAGGAAGTTTGACGAGCCCTGTATTTGTTCCAGCTGCAGATTTCCCTTAACCCTTGTAGATGTGTTTTCAAAACACACAGAGCTTGTTTTCTGATGGTGGCTTTTCATTTTTGTGTCTGCCATGGCTACAGTTATTAGATTAAAAAGAAAGAAAGAAAGGAAAAAAAAAAAAAACACCTTTGCCATTCTAAGAAGTCCAGGCGAGATGAACAAAAGCAGGATTAAAAGAAGGCTTTCAGGAATTGGCTTGGAACAGGAAAGAAGAAGATCAAGCCATTATAAAAGCTTGTGCTAATCAGGAGTCCTTGTGGTTTTAAGTGTTAACGCAGCCACACAAATTCCTGTGAAGATTTATTAGTCAGGTCATAGATTCTGGTCTCCTTCCTCTTCTGATGATGAAATTAAGGCTACTTTCCTCAATTATGAGGGAAAAAATGGTTTGTTTTTTTTTTCCCCCCAAGACTGTGTCTCTGGCACACACAGTGCTACAGGTGAGGCTGACGCCTTCAGAACAGCAAGATACAGGCACTGAAATTAAGGTACCTTTTTAGAGACCACACCGTTAGGATGCTCCCTGTGAAGTGAACACAGCTCCAAATCCATGGTACCTGGTGGTGAATAACTCGATGGAGCTGGGATAGGCAGCACTGTCCCTCACCCCAGACCTGCTACAGCATCCTCTGTCCCATGGGACTTGAATCCAGTGTAGCATTTATTTTATGTGAATCTGCTCCCATGTATACTATTTGCCTTGGCCCTCAGCCATCCAAGCACTTAGGCACATGCTTAAAGTTAAGCACAAGAGTAAACAGATTGAAGTCAAGAGGACTTAATTTTAAGCACATATTTCAAGGATTTGTTGGATAAGGGCCTTAACCCCAGTGTGCAGCGTTTAACTGGGATGATTCCCAGCTGATTAGCTCCCCCTTTTTCCTGACCTCCATTGGACCAGGCAACAAATGATTGCTGTGTTGCCACCAAGTTAAAGGCTCGGCTTTAAAGAAACCTTGTCTAGCCTCCAGGCAAAGCATGTCTTTCTTTAATTATACCTGCCTGTGAAATACCTTCCAGAAATCCCCACCCAAACAAAGCCTCAGGAAAGGAAATAACGGAAATTCTTGATGTTTTCCACGGGGGAAACGATCCTAACCAGTGAGACGAGGCGCACGTAAGATGAGGCTGATGACTGTTCCTACTGTACACAGCTCCCAACCCAGACAGCCTCCTTAAAGCTCCAGCAGAAACCCCCAGCTACCACAGTCCTCATCTTCCAGGGCAGGGCCTCCTTGAACCTGGCCCCTGGATGTGGCTCTCTGCATGTGTTAAGATCCAACAAGCCTTTTGGTGGACATGTAGGGTAAGAAGAAACATGTGGCATAAAACTTAGGAACTTTTGGCAGAGAGGAACCACATGAGGTTCAACAAGGACAAGTGTAGAGTCCTGCACCTGGGGAGGAACAACCCCCTGCACCAGGACAGGCTGGGGGTGACCTGCTGGAGAGCAGCACCAGGAGAGAGACCTGGGAGTCCTGATTGATAATCAGCTAAACGTGAGCCAGCAACGTGCTCTTGTGAGCAAGAAGCCAACGGCATCCTGGGGGCATCAGGAAGAGTGTGGGCAGCAGGTCAAGGGAGGTTCTGCTCCCCCTCTGCTCTGTCATATCTGCTGAGGCCTCATCTGGAGCCCTGTGTCCAGTTCTGGGCTCCTCAGCTCAAGAGGGACAGAGAATTGCTGGAGAGAGGCCAGTGCAGGGGCACCAAGATGATCAGGGGACTGGAGCATCTTCCTTCTGAGGAAAGGCTGCGGGACCTGGGGCTGCTTAGTCTGGAGAAGAGGAGACTGAGGGGACATCTCATTAATATTGACAAATATCTCAATGGTAGGTGTTAGGAGGGTGGGGCAGCACTTTCTATTGTATCTAGCAACAGGTCAATGGGTGATGGGATGAAGCTGGAACACAAACAGTTCCACTTCAACAAAAGGAAAAACTCTGTCACTGTGAGGTGAGGGAGCCCTGGCCCAGGCTGCCCAGGGAGGGTGTGGAAGCTCCTTCCTTGGAGGGCTTCAAAACCCGCCTGGACACATTCCTGTGTGACCTGATCTAGGTGGGAGCTGCTTCTGCAGGGAGATTGGACTGGATGATCTCTAAAGGTCCCTTCTAACCCTACCATTGTGTGATTCTATGATTCCATGAAACCACCGTGCCTTCCCCCACAGCTAAGCACAGCACCCAATGGGGAATATTGCAAGAGGCCATATAGCTTCTACAGGGCTGGAGGTCTGCTACATGACTCTGCTTTTGCCTTCTATGCCCTCTCATATGAGCTTTTAAGCTTTACTTCAATCACATCTACTCGTGCTAGGACCTTGGTGGCTGTGGGCACACATGCAGGTCTGTCAGAGCAAAAGCCCTCTTGGCACAGAGAGGCCACCACTCTAAATAGGCAGCACAGGAAAGGTTTGGAAGATGTGGACAAAACAGAAGAGTGGAAGATTGGAAACCTGCACAGAGAAGATGAATATTTGCTGTTCATTTCTCCAGAGAGAGTATTTTTCTCATCAAGGAGCAACAATTTGTCCAGACTTGAGAGTGTACTAACGGATCATCACCAACTCTCGCTTCCCTCCTTTACCTGAACCCGTCTAAGGCATCTCTAACCATCCTCTGCTGCATTATCACCTGGCTCCTGAACAGTCAGTCCTTTGTATCAGGGCATGAACATCTGATTTGCCTGTACTATGCACAGCAATGACACTAAATAATCAAACACCTTTGCAAAAGCACTTGTGAAAGATGCCTGGACTCCTCCATCCAAACTGCAAACCACTCTAGGTGACCACTATTTAAACAATTTTCACTGCAGCATATGCAGAAAGACTTCCACCTTCTCTTTTGATCTAACCTCATGTCAGGAAAGCTAACTTAGGTCTCCCAAAAGAAGGGCACGGCCATCAGCTGCTGCACTGCAGCAGTTTTGCCCCTGTCCTGAGCCAACACCTATCAGAAGATGATGACGGGCAGAACAAATTCCTGTATGCAAATCACTCCATGAAAAGACATGGCAAGCATGAAGGCAAACAAGGAGATCTGCTTCCACTTCAGACAAGAACATCAGGACAGTCAAGCAGTCAAGAAGCTCCAGCTGTAAGGCAGCAGGTTCCCAGCCTCATGTACACTTGCAATCCTTGGAGCTACCCGTGATACATTTTTTGTGGCCTCACTGGCTATGGGTAGCCGGGCACTGTTCCTTCTTCTTGATGAAGAAGGGCAACAAAGGAGCTGTATCTTGGAAGTCTGTCACACTTCATCCACCTCCCACCAAGGTCATTAATCTGCAGTGCATGTGCAGCTACAATGCTTGGAAACACCATCAAAATCCTGGAGCCAAGTCCTGCACAAAGAGCTCAGAAAGTTGCTCTGGTATCAGGTGAAAAGCAGCACAATACTGAGGCTGAAAAAACTTGGAGCTTGCTTGCTTTTACCTTCAAAATTTGTACAAAAAAACAAACCCTGTCAAACAAATAAACCTGTTTGCTTGAGTATTTATGGTTGTTTATGAATTGAATAGTTTTCCTCTCAACTAAAGCACTTATGTGTAGTCCCAATGCTATGGCACTGCAAGAGGGACGAGTGTGAGAGCCTGAATTCCTCCCTGGCCATGAGTGCTCCTGCTATGGGACTTCAGGCAAGACATGGGACATATCCCCCACAACTCATTGTCAGGGGTCCCAGTCTCTGACAGTTCTCTATAACCAGGTTTGGTCTTAATTTCAGCCCTTGGAGCATTTGCAGAAGGAGCTCCCACCCGCCTGAGCTGACAAAGCCGATGAGGGGAAAGAGGAGCCGTCGCCGTGCTCTTCAGATCATGTCAGGTCGCACGTACGTTTGAAGTTGGCCATCCAGTTCTCAGCAGCCAGGAGCAATCTCGTAACGGCTACTTCCTCCGCCGCTCGCAGAGCTGATCTTCAGGAAAGCTCTGTAGTGTGAGGAAATCCTGACCATCGCCAACTAAAGCGTTATCGACACAGCAAGGAGATAATAGCGACAGGAACTGCCTTACGGCAAAATCACCGTAGTGATTCATGCGACTGCTCGGTGCCAAGGCCCAACAAGCTGGAACACAGCGAGAGGTCACACACGTTATTAGCTGCTAATTGTGTTAAAAAAAGAGAAAAGAGGTGGGTTCCTATAATTTGATGAGCATCATCCACTCTCCCTCTGGCAAAGGAATCGGGTCTTTAGCGCATGATTCGGCTCACTACGCTGAATTTGTCTTCTCACAGAAGGCCACAGATCCCACTTTCTCCTTTGGGAAGGCAGGTAGCATCTAGCCTGGTGATACCACCAAATGCCACCTGGAAGAAGTATCACCATTCACGGTCTGCAAGTTTTGTGACTGCTCTGGACTCATCACAAACATTACAGAAACCGGGGCAGCCCTCTGATTTACGTACAGCCTCCTCCAACAGCAAGACGGAGACTGTCTTAACAATGGACAGGACTGGTAGGCACACTGCTGTGGGCCAGGCCTCACAGCACTTCTCCAAAGATCCTCTTCTTCAGGGATAGCTGTCTCAGACCTTCAGAGTATGTGATAAGCATCCAAGGCGTGTAGCAGGCACATCAGGTGTCCACTTAAACACCTGGGTGGTCAGTTCCTGGAGCAAAGCACAACGTGACAAGCAGCCATGCCTCCTGCAACCCCATCCTTGCTGGACACCATACAACACCAGCACGCAGGCTTGGCATGAGCACTATGGCAGCAGCAGAAATTCCCCCTCTGAGACAATCAGTGAAGTAGAGGAGGTCGAGGAAACTGCAGAGACACAAGGGCTCACCTACTCGATTTGTCCACTGGGGAAGATGCTGCTGTGGCATTGTGGAGGAGCACCTATGTGTGGTAGGGGCACAGGTTTCACCCCACCGTGAGAAACACCAGCAACACCAGAAATAGAGCACCTTGGAGACTGCATTTGGGTTTTTTTTCCCCTCCTTTTTTTTTTCTGTTTCTTTTTGCAGTTCAGGATTACTGAGTTCGCAGTCTCTCTTTAATGTCACATGTGCTGCTCAGGTCCCTCAGGCCCCAGAAGAAGCAGCCTGGGATATTTGCACAGACCCCTCACAATGGAAGGAAGAGGGTGTAGGAGGGAGGATCAGGCTGCTGACCCCTTTATTGTTCTTGGGCCAGAAGAAAGCTTCCTCCTGGCTTAAGAACCACGGCGCTGAAAAAGTTTTCCAGCCAAAACGAGTCAGATGGAGTCACTGGGTGGTGGTTTTTATTTTTGGTGGTGTGTTGTTTTGGGTTTGTTTTTTTTTTTCCTTTCTCCTTCCCCTGCCTCCCCCTTCGGCCG
>WBNH01011643.1:36105-52537 GCA_013401255.1 Urocolius indicus | reverse complement strand
AAAGGAAAGGAAGAAAGAGACCTTGCTGCCAGACTGACGCCTCCAGCACCCGCCTGCCGGCCAGGGAAGCAGCACAAGAGGNTTTTTTCTGTTTCTTTTTGCAGTTCAGGATTACTGAGTTCGCAGTCTCTCTTTAATGTCACATGTGCTGCTCAGGTCCCTCAGGCCCCAGAAGAAGCAGCCTGGGATATTTGCACAGACCCCTCACAATGGAAGGAAGAGGGTGTAGGAGGGAGGATCAGGCTGCTGACCCCTTTATTGTTCTTGGGCCAGAAGAAAGCTTCCTCCTGGCTTAAGAACCACGGCGCTGAAAAAGTTTTCCAGCCAAAACGAGTCAGATGGAGTCACTCGGTGGTGGTTTTTATTTTTGGTGGTGTGTTGTTTTGGGTTTGTTTTTTTTTTTCCTTTCTCCTTCCCCTGCCTCCCCCTTCGGCCGAGCGGCGGGGAGTCACAGGGTTGCGCTCCATTCACAAAATACCTGCTGCACATCACGTAGTCCTTCCCCCCCGACGGCGGGGAAAGGCGCTGTAACCCAGGCAAACCAAAATAAACCTGGTGGGGTGGGTTTTTGTNGGTAGTGGGAAGAGGAAGGGAAAACAAGGCGACGATAGGAAAGAAAACAAAACCAGCAAATTCTGCCCCGAAAGGATTAAATGGAGGTTTTCCAAAAAAACAACCCCCTGTTATATAATGCAGCTTAAGACTGGAGTCACCGGGGTCACACGGTGCAGCAGACTGGAAAAACCAAAGCGCAGCCGTGGCCTTTTAATTGTTAAGCCAACCATNTGGGGGGGGGGTGGAGTAGGGGGTGTGTTACAGTCTATAGAAAGCACTGGGAAAATTCAAAACAAAACCTTTCAGGATTGCTTTGGGTATTATATAGCTACACAAAAGCAAACCTTTTTTGGAAGGGAAATCCTTCCAAAGGCTGAGAAAAGTCTGTGTAGTTCTCTGGTGTGTTTAAGCCAGAGCTCAACACAGTGACATTTTCAAGCCTCAAATGTCCGTGAAGTTGTTGTCTATGCCTCAGTACAAAACACCATACCCAAATCAGCTAATTCCTGTAGCTCACAGGTCTAAAACTACTTGTGAACTCTTAAAAGCAAAACACAGGATTTTTCTTCATCATCCTCCCAGGAACAGACTTATCCATCCATGTCTCTCATCTTTCCACCTCCTTGTGCTCCCTGACAGTGAACTCAAACCCTAAAACCTCTTATTGGTAAGCCCAGTCTAGTTCTGTCACTCGGCCACTTCATGTTTACCCCTTCATCAACCTGGCCCAAGGAAAAGCTGCAAGGCAGCACAAAATCCCATCACTAGGCTTCGATTTTGAGCACAAACCTGTGCCTAAGGAACAGAGGAACAGCAGTGGACAACACCATGGTCTTCATCCCCCTCATGCTGAGGTTGACAGGGTGGGGACAACAGGATAGATGGGGGACAGGGACAGATGGACAAATGGAAAGGTGGACGTTTAGAAGAACATCCTACATTTGACAGGGCAGCAGCATCTTGTGGAGAGAGGACCCCTCAGCACATCTGGCCCTGTTCCTTGGTGTGAGGAGCATCACTTTGGACTGAGCCCTACCAGAGCAACCCACAGGAAATATGCACAGTTGAGACTGCATTTGGAAAAGTGGGATTTCTGAGAGGAGTCAGGGAGATACTGTGAGGCAAGGGAAGGAGACTCGGGCTGTGGGACACGTCTGACCCCTAGCACCAGCTGCCCTCAGGGTTGTGGTTCTTGGATAAGGCAACATCGGGGTGGTGGGGGGTCACAGACACTCTCAGTTTTATCCTCGCTCTGCTCAGAGCCTCTGCCTGCTCTGAGGCTCACGATGATGCACAGTGCTAACCAAATTCAGTGCCAGATGCAGACAAACACTCTTTCTCTCTGAAAGACCCAGGGTTCCCTATACTAGACACGCACCCCAAGGTGTGCACAGCAGCGCAGAGCAGCACGACCTAGCTTAGGAGGCTGTGAGATCCAGCCACTGCAGAGTGAAGTTTCTGCTTGCCAAAAGCCTTTGGAAACAGCTCCTCGTTTCCAGTGTGCAGAGCAGCGTCTCTGGGCGCACAGCGAGGCTGCAGTGCCCTCTAGTGCTACAGGACTTCCCTCAGCCTCCAGCCCAGTTCCCTCAGGCACCAAACACCCAGCAAACCTTCGGAGCTGCAAGGTAAGCCACTCCTTGCTCTTTCTGCCCACCCTCCTTGCACATCCCAGACCTGTGTCTCTGAATCCAGAACACTCAAGTGATGGGAGCTCCTGGCAGCTCTCTAAACAACAGGGCAGCTGATCAGTACAAGCTTCAGGAACAAAAAAGGCATCTCTTACGTGCCCACCATGTAAGGACGAAACCCCACAAATCATGAGACAATGTCAGTAAGTCTGCTTGAACTGAGTGACACACAGAAAACCAGCCCTGGGAAGGAAACATCCACCTCACAATCAGAAACCCTAATAGCAGAAATGTCAAAGCTCTTGGCCNGAAAGAAAGAAAGAAACAGAAAAATGATATTGTGATTGCACGACAAGGTGGCCACTCACACAACAACAGCCAGGGCAATTTACTTTTATCCTTTTTGCTCTTTCTGGCTGGACACGGTCGGCACCAGGCAGCGATGCCATGGGGACCACCGGGACTGCACCAGCTCCTGAAGCTTTAAGGCACGAGTGGCTGGTTTGCACCAAAAGCACATAAAGAGGAAACTTTACCCCAACAATCCAGGTAACAAAAGCCATCACTGGGTTTCCAGATCAAGACTTGAATGCAAGAAGAGGATTGTTTTAGTACACTGGGTCCATCTACAAGTCCAGCCATGACTTGTGGTCACTCGCCTAGCCCCCAGGTTCGCCACAGCCTCTAGGCTGAGCAACCCTGTAGCTCCTCCATCCTTGGCATCTCCCATCAGAGGTCTTACCTATGCAAGGCTGAACAGGCTCCACCGGCATGAATGGGAACAAGCCAAACAAGAAGAAAACTCTAAAAAAGCTCACCTCAGCTCTATGCTTTTGGAAAATTTAATCCCTCATTGACCACAGGCCTAATGGCTGGAGCAGACTGGCCACCATCATCAAGCCATGATGTGCCCAGGAGATCCAGCAGCAGCAGTGGCACCTACTGGTGCTAGCAGGCTTGGAAACCTGGAAATCACCCTGGACTCATGTTTTCTTTTAAATTACAGCAAATGCAAACTTGTGCTTCAGATTTCAGCCTTAAAACATGGTTTCAGCCCAGATTATCGCTGCAGAGCAACCGTGAAGCCAAAGCACAAGGTGTCTCATCTCTCCCACTTCAAACGATGTCCACACAATCCAAAATTTCCCATTCATATCCAGTAAACATGCGACTACCTTAAAATATGTGCCACTCAAGTTTATATTGTGTTTGCTCTCAGCCCCAAGAGAAAGGTTGGCCAAAGGCAGGCACACCCAGCCCACCAGCTTTACGGCATGTCACTCACAGGCGCCTGATGGCATTAGTGTTGGTGGCCTCCTTCCCAGTACCAGCAAGCAGAAAGGATCTGCATCTTACATGATACCTGCTTATTCTGCCCTGCCAAGGAGCCTTACTCTGCCCAGCCAAAGGGAAGCAAGCAGTCCCTACAGGCATAGATATTTTCTTTCCATTCAGACAAGGAGCCTCAAAAGAATATACAATGAGAAATGAAATAATCGAGTAGGCCACAAAAGCAGGAAGAAATGAAGCTTTGTCGTTCTCCAAATGGTTTCTCTGCTCACACATCACAGGAATTAAAAAGGAAAATAAAATAAAAACAAAGCAAGGCAACACTGAGGAGTCTCTCCACAGCAGTGCCAGCAGGTGAAGGACAGAACAGAATAGTGCCTGGGAGACACGGACACCAGGGCAGCATTGTGCAGCCGAAGTCACAGAGACCACGCTCCTCTGACTCTTTCCGTTATCCCCGATGAAATCCTTTAACCCCACCACGCAAGCAAAGCCCTTTTGGGAGTGGCACAGCATTTTCTTTCGCTGAGCCTGCCAGCACACATGCAGCCCAGCCACTCGTCATTGTTTTTAGAACCAGCAGAGAAGTTCACGGGCTACCTTCACAAAACCCGAACAAACCTCACAGGTATTTTTAAAACCATGACAATATGAACACAGGATTAGAAAGAACATCTGGGTTAGACAGCTGGGTCTGCCACCGCAGGTGAGGATATCATTTAATTCCCTCATAAACAGTCTTTATTTTTCCCCACAGAAGAGACACTCAGGCATCACACGCAGCAATAGCTTTCCCCACTTAAAGGACAATCTTTGACCAAACCACCTTGGATGGCTATGAACACTTATCCTGCCACTAAATACCTGTATTTACATCGTAGCTATATATACATCTCCCCAGGCTGGATGGGACCTACTTACCTGCTGCCTCCAAGCAGGAAATTTGCATTTCAGGAACTTCTGGTCTCATTTACTGTGTTGGTTTCTATTTCCATAACATCAGAGGAAAGGCAGCAGAAAGCGGGGGAGGGAGCATCTTCTGGTTAAGAAGAGATTTTTAAATGTGACAGGAAACATTAACCTCATATTTTATCAGACAAGGGACGAGGACATTCCCCACTGGTGGGATTTTCAGACGGCCATGTGTTTCTAGGCTCTGTAGGTCTCTCTGCTGACGGGGACATGTGCACGTCTCTCTTCTCTGCTCCTGTGGTATGTCTACTCTTTTATTTGAGAGAGAAAAATTCCTTCCTTCCCTTGATTTTATTAAAAATTTAGGTCTTTTCACGGAGAGCAGGGAAGGGGATTAGGATGTGGAAATAGCCATGCTAGCAGAAATAGCCGCTTGATCAAAGAGACTTTGAGTTTTTATTTGGGATCTTTAGGAATATGGATTTATTTTTTTTTCTCTGCTATTTTTAATAACTCTCTTTAACTTGATCATTACTCCACAACTGGCTTCAGGAAAATATTCAGCAAATTCAATGGAGTGCAGCAAAAGCCCTCTCAGATTTCTAATGAATCCTCTGGGAAAACAAAGGAGAAAAAAGAAGTAACACTCTGCAGAAGTGAAAATTCAGGCAGGATTTGGGGGGGGGGTGGAGTAGGGGGTGTGTTACAGTCTATAGAAAGCACTGGGAAAATTCAAAACAAAACCTTTCAGGATTGCTTTGGGTATTATATAGCTACACAAAAGCAAACCTTTTTTGGAAGGGAAATCCTTCCAAAGGCTGAGAAAAGTCTGTGTAGTTCTCTGGTGTGTTTAAGCCAGAGCTCAACACAGTGACATTTTCAAGCCTCAAATGTCCGTGAAGTTGTTGTCTATGCCTCAGTACAAAACACCATACCCAAATCAGCTAATTCCTGTAGCTCACAGGTCTAAAACTACTTGTGAACTCTTAAAAGCAAAACACAGGATTTTTCTTCATCATCCTCCCAGGAACAGACTTATCCATCCATGTCTCTCATCTTTCCACCTCCTTGTGCTCCCTGACAGTGAACTCAAACCCTAAAACCTCTTATTGGTAAGCCCAGTCTAGTTCTGTCACTCGGCCACTTCATGTTTACCCCTTCATCAACCTGGCCCAAGGAAAAGCTGCAAGGCAGCACAAAATCCCATCACTAGGCTTCGATTTTGAGCACAAACCTGTGCCTAAGGAACAGAGGAACAGCAGTGGACAACACCATGGTCTTCATCCCCCTCATGCTGAGGTTGACAGGGTGGGGACAACAGGATAGATGGGGGACAGGGACAGATGGACAAATGGAAAGGTGGACGTTTAGAAGAACATCCTACATTTGACAGGGCAGCAGCATCTTGTGGAGAGAGGACCCCTCAGCACATCTGGCCCTGTTCCTTGGTGTGAGGAGCATCACTTTGGACTGAGCCCTACCAGAGCAACCCACAGGAAATATGCACAGTTGAGACTGCATTTGGAAAAGTGGGATTTCTGAGAGGAGTCAGGGAGATACTGTGAGGCAAGGGAAGGAGACTCGGGCTGTGGGACACGTCTGACCCCTAGCACCAGCTGCCCTCAGGGTTGTGGTTCTTGGATAAGGCAACATCGGGGTGGTGGGGGGTCACAGACACTCTCAGTTTTATCCTCGCTCTGCTCAGAGCCTCTGCCTGCTCTGAGGCTCACGATGATGCACAGTGCTAACCAAATTCAGTGCCAGATGCAGACAAACACTCTTTCTCTCTGAAAGACCCAGGGTTCCCTATACTAGACACGCACCCCAAGGTGTGCACAGCAGCGCAGAGCAGCACGACCTAGCTTAGGAGGCTGTGAGATCCAGCCACTGCAGAGTGAAGTTTCTGCTTGCCAAAAGCCTTTGGAAACAGCTCCTCGTTTCCAGTGTGCAGAGCAGCGTCTCTGGGCGCACAGCGAGGCTGCAGTGCCCTCTAGTGCTACAGGACTTCCCTCAGCCTCCAGCCCAGTTCCCTCAGGCACCAAACACCCAGCAAACCTTCGGAGCTGCAAGGTAAGCCACTCCTTGCTCTTTCTGCCCACCCTCCTTGCACATCCCAGACCTGTGTCTCTGAATCCAGAACACTCAAGTGATGGGAGCTCCTGGCAGCTCTCTAAACAACAGGGCAGCTGATCAGTACAAGCTTCAGGAACAAAAAAGGCATCTCTTACGTGCCCACCATGTAAGGACGAAACCCCACAAATCATGAGACAATGTCAGTAAGTCTGCTTGAACTGAGTGACACACAGAAAACCAGCCCTGGGAAGGAAACATCCACCTCACAATCAGAAACCCTAATAGCAGAAATGTCAAAGCTCTTGGCCATTTCACAGAATCTCAAGGGTTGTAAGGGACCTCGAAAGCTCATCCAGTGCAACCCCCTGCCAGAGCAAAACCACCTAGAGCACATCACACAGGAACCCATCCAGGTGGGTTGGAATGTCTCCAGAGAAGGAGCCTCCACAGCCCATCTGGGCAGCCCCTGCCAGTGCTCCCTCACCTCAACAGGGAACAAATTCTTCCTTGTGTTTCTTTGGAACCTCTTCTGTTCCAGCTTGTACCCATTGTCCCTTGTCCTATCGTTGGCCATCACTGAGAACAGCCTGGCTGCACCCTCCTGACACTCATCCTTTCCCTGGTTTTTCCTTTGTGCAGTGAACATCTATCATATGATATGGAAGATGATCATTACCTGAAAAACCTGTTGGAAAACCTGCTGTTTTCTGCATGTCTGATAAAAAACATAGGGTTTGTAAGTTGGTTCAGGGCTCATAGCGACTGTGCTCTACTGCCAGAGTCCAGGCAGAACCTTGCAAGAACCTGCAAGCTGTTGACCTGCATGGAAGATAAGCCAGCCTTGGCCCAGAGCTGGCATCAGCCCAGCAGATGGCAACAATCTCATCTGCCTTCCTCGACCAACAGTGGCCTGAACTCTAGCACGGGAGTGACACTGAAGGGGTTACATGTGACCATGGCAGTGTGCCTTCTCAGCCCAGGGAGATGCTCATTGTCAGCTGCCTTAAATGCAACAAAATCCAGGCCACAGAATGACCATATCATACTGGAAGTCACAGCAAAACAAAAGGCTTTCCCTCAGCAGAGGAGATCTTACTCTCAATATGTTGTGACCTATACTCAAACAAACCCTGGCTCTTTGACAGGGACTTTCCACAGTGGTTTTAGCAGTTACAGTATTGGAAAGACCCTTGGGATATGGGAAGCTGACTTGTTAGACTAGAAACCTTCTGTGAAAGCAATGCCATGTCTACACTCCCTGGATGGAGTCCAGGAGGCTCTGGGGGCAGAGAGAAGAAATCCCTCCTGTCTGAGGCTCCTAGGGAACTACCCCAGCACATCCATAAGTGTCTGGTGGACACATAAAGGATGTCACAGTTAGACCTGGGGAATGGGAAGAGAGACATACAACACCACCTTGGGCACACCACATGGACCATGTCAATCCCAGTGGGAGGGGATGCCAGAGAGGGGGATAAGCCCACTCCAGCTCCACTGGTGCAGCACAGCCTACTGTGAAAGAGACACCTTTTTTTTCTGGTCAAGGTTGTGAAAGAGAAGGGATCTGGGCTGGCTAAAATGAGAGTTGCCCAACCTTGCAGTGCAGAAAGAGCAGGCAAGGCTGGACATGGAGAGGAGGAGGGCTCTGTATGGTGATAGTCCATAACATCACCTCACCAAAGAGCCATCTCTGAGCTCCAGAGAGACCTGTCCCCCTGTCACCACGACCTGGAAGGGTCAGCAGTCTCCAGAGTCCAGAAGCAAGCTGTCACCTTAAGCTTAGACACTTATCTTTTACTCTCACCAGGAGTGACCACAGAGTGACCTTAAGCTTAGACACTTATCTTTTACTCTCACCAGGAGTGACCACAGAGCGGTTGCTCACTCATGATCCACACTTTTCCCCCTGGGCACCAGCGTTGGATTCATCTCTCTACAAACTGTTGGTCTCTTGAAAAGCTGACAGGGAAAGGACACAGATGCCCTCAGATGGGACTCATCCATCTTCCTCTAGACCTCTACATTGAGATGCAAATAATCATGCCCCACCATGTTCATGCCTCTCCTATGGCAGGAACACCAACTGAGCAGCCCATTCACAGATCCTACCTTTACTCACACTCACTGCACCGTAAGGTCTGACTTGAAAATATTTGCTAACAAGAAGAGGTCCCAAGGAGAGTGGGTAGAGATGCCTGTTAGGTGCCTAAATTCAGGTGGGATCCCAGTACAGTCAGAAATCCTAGTGCTTCTAAGTTTGCTTAGACAAAGTCAGGAATACAGAGAGGCTAAAAGGAACACAGAATCTGCCTTTCTCCTAAGAAGCTGCTCCCTTGTTTCTCATCCAGCAAGGAAGCTGGATGACAACTGAAGCCAGAAGAGAAACAAGTAGTTAACTGAAACTCCAGGCATATGACAAAAAGGGTAAAAGGTCAGTAAGGAAACGGAAGGAGAAGAGCCACAAGGCAATTAAGATGTCAAACCAAACAATATCAATGCTTTCTTCCAAGTATATCCCACAGTAATAGTAAGGGCCAGTACACCTTTCAAAAGCATCACTGCATTTCTACCTCCTAAAACACAAGACAAGGAGCAGCTGGCCAAGGAAGGCACAGCTGCACCATTCAGAGCAGGGCAGGCCCATCCTGAGGGCACGAGTCCAGCAAACTGAAAGCTAAAAATGGCAAGATGCCAGTCTAAAATCCACTTGGGATGTGTCCTAAACCTCTGCTTGTGTCTAGCAGCATTCACTGTGATGTGCAGCCTCCTGTATCCTTCGTGAGCTACAGCAGCTTCAAAGAGAGGATGAGGTGTATCTTACAGGTCATGACACCTTGGGTTTTTTTCTCTGGTGACTGTAGAGTTTGCCAAGGGCTTGCAGTCTGAAGACTTCATCTAGGACCGGAGTCATTTGTCTGTGACACGTCCTATCCTGATTGCCTTTCCAAGCATTTCCCTTTGAGTGAAAGCAAAATGCACTGACTCAGCCCTCCTCGTGACATCTTTGTGACATCAGGACAGCTGCATGGTCTCCTCCGCAAACTAGCTGAGGTCAAAACAGAGAGGATGAGGAAGACTTGCTCTGCATCAGTGCTGCACATCTCTAAAGACAATTGATCCTTCCTGGCATGCAATAAAAAGCAGATCTTATGAAGAGGGAATACCTACCTTCAAAAGATTATTTCCTTCCAAAGCCACTTTTTGGTAGCATTTTGGTGCCCCAGCCCAACTACAGACTCCTTTCAGTAAGGAGTTGAAGAGCTTACAGCTCGAAAGCTGAATCAAAGCAATAACCTCACAAGCTCCTAGCCACGAAGCTTGCAAAACAGAGCCTATTTACTAATAAAAACAAGCACCCCAGATGAGCATTGAAAAGCTGGGGCGGGACGAAGCTTCCAAACACCAGCTGAGGCAGGTCCAGCTCTGAAGTGGAGCTGGATTCACCTTCCTCAGCATGCCCACGAGATGGCAGAGCGCGTCCTGCTTCGGAGACTCCAGCTTCAAAACAAAAGGCTAGCCACAAGCATTTTTCCCTCAGACCGCTGGGGGCAAGGGAGGTTGTTTGGGTTTTGAAGGTGGGTGCGTTTTTACACCTTTTAATTGCCAAATAGTCACAGGCTTTCCCTGTAATGTTTTTTCTAAAATACCGTGGAGAGAGTCCAAGAGCACGACTCATGTAGATGTACCTTAACATCCAGATATTCAGAATACTCTGCTTAAGCCATCAGGGGTGCCACTGTATCTCTCTGTAGGTCCACAGGAACAGATCTGGAAATCAGAACTAATGTCCTATGTCTGTCATACCTTACCATTAAAGGAACACAAATCTCCAGAGCAGTTTGTAAGAAAGATTCACTGCCTCTCTCGAACTTAAAATCACAGAATGGTTTGGATTGGAACGGCCCTTAAAGGTCATCCTGTTCCAACCCCCCTGCCGTGGGCAGAGACACTAGCCCAGATCGCTCCAAGCCCCATCCAACCTGCTCTTGGACAACTCCAGCCACATCCTTCACTGGCCAGCCTGTGCCAGGGCCTCACCACCCTCGCAGGGGAAAAGCTGGTGTTAACCCAGCAGTTAGGACCTTTCAGATGCTAAAGCATATTCAGCAAAACATTCGCATCTGAGTTGTGCTGGAGGATGCTCGGACTGGCCCCTCCCTGCACCCAACCGACCATGCACAGTTGCTTTGAGCAACCCACAAGCTCTTAAACACAAACAGAACAAGAGTTTATGTATCCTCAACCTGAGAAGCCTCTCATTCAGGACATGGCAGAAGCATAACTGCAGCGTGGGAGTGCTCCAGGGAAGGTGAAAGATTTTTCTTCCACAGGCTCACATGGATGTTTTCCCTTGTGCCTCCATTTGCTGTGCTCCACAGAGACACATAAAACAAGGGATAAAGACCAGTGAAATCACTGCCAGCATTGCACGATTGCATTCAAATCCAGCTGACAATGATATGTCAGGATTGAACCAGCTGTCTGCAAGTATTTCACTTGTCAGTGCCTAACAAGATAAATCCTCACCCGGAACTACTTGGCTCCTAGTTCCCACACATGTGACTGTACGTGCTCACGTAAGCATGAGTCTACCCAAAGGCTCAAGCAAAACACCAAATCCAGCATTTCCACTAGGTCTTCCAGGTCAGAGCTGCCACACTAAGAATTAAGGTATAATACTAAGATATATATTGGAATTAATTCACTGGAACAAGTGGACTCAATCCACTGTCAGGTCAAGATGAGATGACAACTAGACCAGGAGGTCTTATTTAATAGGTGTTGATTAGAAAAGCAGTTAAACCCAGCTCTTTGCACCAAAGATGGTTTGATTTCTCATTTCCAATTATTCCCCACGGAAAACAACCTCATTTGGCAGAATTACTGGGGTCTGTATCAGCTGAACCTGATGTTTTCTCCCTGTGACCTAAAGTCCAGACATACCACGCATGGAAGACACCAAGCAGAAAGCAGCCACAGTAAAAAGTCCCTGCCAAAGTCAGCAGCACTTCTCCAATCCTTCCACTGGTTTGTGTATTCTATGCCAGCTAGCTCATCCAAAAGAAATAAGTAAGGCAAGTCATCACATGGTTTGCAGGGTGAGCAGGGCTTTTACTCACATGATGCATGAGCAAGAAGCTCAGCCAGCGAGCTTTTTGTTCAGCACTGCAAAGGGTAACACTACCACAGCACATGAGATGTCTCCATCGTTCCCTCTGGAGCCAAAGCAAAATCACACTGAGCAGCCTCAGAAAGTTGCCCAGCCCAGGACACTCAGCTCCTTTGGAAACCAGGGCTCTGGAATATTGAAAAATACACGATGCTGATAAACTGACCTACTGAATTGAACTTTTTAACTGAAGGTCCCATTCCTCGACATCCGAGCATCAAAGGTCATTTAATCAGAACTACCCAAGCTGGGCTGTAAAGAGAGATCTGGAGAAGGAATAGGGTGGAGAAAACATACAAGTGGACAACCACTGCATTTAAACATCCACACACCCCACAGGCAAAACATCTGAGTCAGGACACCATCACGGCTGCTTTCCTGGAAGCTGTCAGAAGGGTTCATGCTTTTCAGAATCTCCTTTCCTAAATTATATGAGCCCTGTGTGCAGGTACACACACAGATATGTATGTATGTATGTATATACTGTTCTTAGGATTTCACCTCCCAACAAAGTCTGTGTGGTGACTGACCTTGCCCAGCACTAAGGTTTGCTGAAACCACAGGCATCATTCTCCGTCACAAAGCCCAAAGGGCCACAGCTCAGCACATCCAGCCCAGCAGCTTTCCCACTTCTGGGAAGCATTTCCTAAAGAAAGGTAAGGCAGGGAGCTGCTGGTCTCCACCGTAGCACTGGCAGGAGATGTCCTCAGCACCTACCTGCCACACTGGAAGGACTTTCTCTATGTCATTCAAGTTGATGCTGTCACCATCCTCATATTTCCCTTTTCCAAGCCTGTAGCAAGAAGAACACAAACAAACAAAAAAACCCCATGTGAAACCTTGCTGGAACCAAAGTTAATTTTCTATCAAGAAAAGGGGGAGGTTAGTTTTTACTGCAAAGGGCCCTCATGAAAACAAAGAGGATCTCTAAAGCGAATATGCTGTGCCTCCAAAACACTCCCACACAGGCAAAAAGCTTTGAATACAAAATTAAAAGCTCTTCTCAGTCCTCTCCACCTGTGCCATTCACCACAGTGTTCAAATGCTTTTGGTAATAGCAGCAGTGGGAAAACCAAGGGCAGTCCTGAGCAGCAGCACTGGGTGATTCAATTCCCAGACCAAACAAAACCAAAAGCACAGCCCACCTAGGAAAAACGAAAACCCATGAGTACACAAAATTGTAAGGAAAAATGTTTCCTTTGAAGTGCTGCTCATTTGTTGGTCTCTACAGGGAAAGGTGTTGGGGAACAAGCACAAACATACGACTCAGTGAACAGCAATCGATACAAATACAAACATACAATTTGAAATGCAAAAAGAAGTGGGGTGAGAAGCCAAGCACTGATAGAGCAAACACAGAGCTGGCAGCTACAGGGCTTTCCTGTATCCAGAAAGACAAAAAAGAAGCCAATCCAAAGATAATTACTTGCTGGATGCAGAGAGTTTGTAATAACACAGAGGAAAAAACAGTCCATACGTATCATCCTTCTGCATTTATAAACAACTGAGGTGATTTATTTTTGTCATGCAGGAATGATCATGTTCTTGTCTTTGCAAAGCAGTGACAAGATCCTGTTAAATAACACACGTTAGGCAGAAACTTTGAAAGCAGCAGTCCAAGTAATCAGTGCCTAGAAGTTAGAGAACAACAGATCTTGGTGGAATTACAGCAAAAGGGAGAATAAAAATCCAGACAAACTGGAACATGCTAAAGCTCCAGGCTCAAAAAACAGCAAGCTCAATGGAAACTATTTGACACTCCAGCTGATTTACAGGAAATCAGAGGTGCTCAACAAGCGACCTTACCTCACAGAGGAAATAGTGACTTTCATTTACAAAGGCAAAAATACACTCTGTGTGTGTGTGNTATATATATATATTGTGGAGGCTCCTTCCTTGGAGGTCTTCAAAACCCACCTGGACACATTCTGTGTGACCTGATCTAGGTGGGACCTGCTTTGGCAGGGGATTTGGACTAGATGATCTCTAAAGGTCCCTTCCAACCCTAACATTCTATGATTCTATGATAAATATGTATGAATTAATATCATTTTAATATAAGATAGATATGAAAAATATGGTTGACTATACATGAGAAAAAAATCAAGGGACAAATAATACCACTTGTAGGTACAGAATGGGCAAATGTATTGTAGGAAAAGGTCATCTGAAAAGATAGAGGCTGTCCCAGGATGAATGTCCAATGCTGGACTGTGACATAGAGACAGAGGACGAGCCGGGAGGGATGAAGAAGATAAAGGCAGCTTTCCCTTCTAGAAGAAAAGCCTGAGCATAGCTGAGACTGAACTCCAGGACTGGAGGGAGCTCTGGCAGTCTCGTTCAAAGAGGTGGTGGAGAAATTTCCTAGAGTACAGAGAAAACTAAAGCAATATACAGGCTTGGGAGACACCTGGATTGAAAAGAAAATACCAGCTACAAAAGGTTGTTTGATCTGGAAGAGCAAAAGAACAGCAAGAGCTAACGCTGGAAACTGAAGGCAGACAAATCCAGGTCAGACACGAAGTAGAGCTCCCTGGTTTTCCTTAACCACTCCGCTTTGACTACTCAGCACACCATCAAACTCAGTACCTGCAAATAAAATCCGATGCTTTCCTGGAGGAAAAGACTACGGCCAAGTAAAAGATACTCTTGAGGTCAATCAGCTGGATGCAACTACATGGCCAACCTTGGGCGAGTGATCAGACTATGGAATAAAACAATCCCTTTGGTATTTAGAGTTTAGAAAATGGATCCTGACCAGCATATTTCCCTTGTTGTGTTTTTTTTTTTTTAATATTACTTTTCTTCATCACACATCCAGCATATGTTAAAAACTCCCACTCAAGCAAGAAGGAAAATGTCTAGCAGCAGGTAGACAGATTCTTGGGGGTGCAGCCAGATGAGTTGTGTGCCCAGCATGGATTCAGCATGCTGAGCTGATAAATGCACAACGGAGATGACTTTTAAAGTTAAAAAGTAAACACAATTTTGTCTGTGCTGCCTCAGTTTCAATTACACGGCTTACATGCGCTGCTTATTCTGATAGCATCTGTTTAACTTTTCTCCATATGCACTAACTCTTACTTCATTTTTACAGATGTAACATTTAGGAGCGATTAAACACCTCACCTCCATACTGCCTTCTCTACCTGTTTGCACCCTGGGTATTGACAGCACACCAGGAACCAGAGGCAGACCACGCAGCAGGCCCTGCTGCATCCTCTCTACATGTAGCAGGTGTTGCTGGTCAGGGTCACCTGGCAAGTGTCATCAACCATGGAGCACGTTATAACTTATCTTACAGAGGGAGAACATTATGTTTTATTTTATAGAGGGCCCTTCATCTCATTTTTCAAAACTACCTGTACAAACAGGAGTAAATATGACTCAGGCACTTAGTGACTCAGAAGTTCAGTTACACTGTTCCAAATACTCTGAAAATTGCTGTTAGTGTACCTGCAGTAAACACTTACAGTGCAGAAAAACAGCAAAGTTTACAACTGCAGCTGTGTGAGTCTGCCGGTCATTACATGGTACAGAATAACAGAATGTTTTAGATTAAAAGAGCTTTAAGCTCATGGAGTCCAACCATTCCCCTAGCACTGCCACAGCCACCACTAACCCCTGTCCCTCAGCCCCACAGCTGCACGGCTTTGGGATCCCTCCAGAGATGGGGACTGCACCACTGCCCTGGGCAGCCTGGGACAGGGCTGGACAGCCCCTGGGGGAAGAAATTGTTCCCAATCTCCAATCTAAACCTGCCCTGGTGCAACTTGAGGCCATTTCCCCTTGTCCTGTCACTTGCATGGCAGCCTGCTGCAGGTGCTGAAGCTGGGCTGGGACAGGATTGCTAGCCTGGTGTTTCTAAACAAGATGTGCAGCATGTGCCTGTGACATTGGCTTGTACTTGAACAGAACTTTGACAGCATAAAATGGACTTACTCTCTTTTTTTCGTTTTTCGTTCAGCAGAAATTTGCAGTGAGCTGTGTCAGGGATGAACTGGAAGCGTTGCCTTAACTAGGCATAACAGGACATGTAACACCACCTGCAGCCCTGAGTAGCATTGTCAGTACATTAAGCACCAAGACTGAACAATATGGAGAGGAAAAAAACATCCTAGGATTGTTCCTCAAACTGTGGAGAAATGTGATGTCCATCTGAGCAACACTGGTGATTCACTTATTTGTCTTTATCAGCTAATAACTAAAGAGGAATCCAGCAATGCCATGGAAGCCCCTGGAGAGTGTGACCAGCAAAGGCAGCTGTTTAATGTTTTCACAGTTTTGTGGTTAGCAGATGGGGGACAAAAACTTGGATCTACACAGATCACATGGATGCTCTCTCCTCTGAAGTCTTGCTGGGTAGAGCAGCTGTAGTGGTTTTGCCTGGGCCAGGTTTTTATTAGCGGGGGGCTACAGGGGTGGCTTCTTTAAACAAAGAGCTGCCAGGAGCTTCCCCTGTAGCTGACAGGGCTCATGCCAGGCAAGTCTAAGGTGGATCCACAGCTGAGCCAGGCCTGGCCAGTTAGTGACTGAGGTAACCCCTCTGGGAGTAACGTCTTGGAGAAGGGGAAGAAGTTGCTGGGCAGTTGCTGAACTGCAGCAGCAACAGGGAGTGAGACTGTGAAAACATCTCCACAGACACCAAGGTCAGGGGAGAAGGAGGGGCAGGAGGGTGCTTAGGGCCTGGAAGAGTGATTCCCCTGTGCCCTGTGCTGCAGCCCATGGTGAGGCAGCTGTGCCCCTGCAGCCCATGGAGGCCGTGAGGAGCACAGACCCACTGGCAGCCCGTGGAGGAGCCCAC
>WBNH01011643.1:0-35875 GCA_013401255.1 Urocolius indicus | reverse complement strand
TGGTTCTTTTAATAAATCAAACCCTTTTCTCCTCAAGTTGGTTCTGTTATGCCCATGACACTAACTGCTGAGTGATCTTTCATCCTTAACTCCCAAACCTCTCGTTATATTTCTCTCTGCCCTGTCCAGTTTAGGAAGGGGGAGTGATATTATGACTTAGTGGGCACCTGGCTAAACCACCACAGCAGTAGAAGCCCCGTCACTCATGGGAATCGTAACCACCACCAACACCAAGCTGGGGTCTTTCCTCTAAAGATGTTTAAACCTAGGTGAGTGAACCTAGTGTATCTGGATCCAGCACGTTTTAAACAGTGGACTTTGCTAAGCTACAGCAAGCAGCTCTGCTCCAGAACAGAAATGGATGAAAGAAGAACCAGCTACACTGCTCCTGTTATCCTCCAGACCTGCTTCCCCATGTCCTTCACATGAGCTATGCCACCAAGTTGGCCTTCCCACAGCAAGGGAGAAGTGAGAGGCCTTGCTGGAGAGCGTGGTATTGCACACACAGCACTCACCCTTCCCTGTCTATGTGAGGCAACGGGTGTTTGGAGGTGTTGCGCAGCTTCCTGTGAAATTGGGTGAAATCTAGTTTTTCAGGCTGCAAGTCCCACGTCGCACCACTAGAAGAGAAAAACAGGGAAAGACAAAGAAAGAAAGTCCACCAGGAGTTAAACACCAACAACCTGAAGAAAATGAGGGCACATTGGAGCCTGCAGACATGGAAATATGGTATTTCTAGAAGGACCACTCCCTGCCATGGAGCACATGGATGCGGGCCTCCAACCTTCACTCTGCTGCATCCTCTCTTTTAATTTCTTCTGGTGTTTTTGGGATGCTAAGATCCTGTTGCTTGTTCTAAACCCATAATGTTGATGTAGCACACATCTTGCTCACTATACTTTCTCTCTGTATCAAGGGGGTATTACGACAGGTAGCGGGCTGGTCCATGCAATTGAGATGTTGTCCCTAGTTTTGCCTCAAGTCCTGCCCTTACAGCTCTCGGATGATTAAAAAGTGATCATATCAGTACTGGTTTCATATGTTTGGACAGCAAACCCATCCAGCAGCCTCCTCTAAGCATGCAGGATGCTTTCAGTAGATGGGTTGTGCTTAGTGCTGTTGGCTAAATGGGGTTGGAGAGGAGGAGCAGCAATGTGAGTGCCAGCAGAGTGCTCACTGATGCCTGGGTACTGGCAGGATTGGCATATGGGCAAAGGTTAGGAGAGGACACAGTCCATCTCAAAGCATTTTAAAATTGGCTTACCTGAAGGAGTCAAAGGTGTTGGCAGCCCAGATGTCTGTACCCAGCATGTCAAGGGAGCTATCCTTGTTGCCATTCTAGAAGGGAGGGAAAGTTGGTTACTTGCTGAAAGGCACACAGTGCAATCCAGACCATGGCACAGCCTCTCCCACCACTGGCCATGGAGGTGTTCCAGATCTGCTCATGGGCTCCTCTGCTCTTGTGTGAATCCACATTCACTGTGCCAAAGAGTCTCCTTGTCTGCTGCAAAAGCACACCATGAAGGCAAGGAAGGACATAGTTTGAGCCTTGGGGACACAAAGCTGTGGGTGATGCAGAGCAGACAACACACAGACTCAGCTCTCAGTCCAGTACTATCCTCCTACCCCACCAACCACAACCTCCAGGCCTCACTGAGGTCCAGCAGTCAGGCTGACATCCCACCAGGAAGACACAGCTTCAGAGTTACAGACCAGTTGAAGTGTCAAGGGACCTCTGAAGATCTTCTGGCCCAACCCTCCTGCTCTAGCAGAGCCATCTACAAACAGGTACTCAAGACCACATTCAGATGGCTTTTGAATATCTCCAAGAATGGAGACACCCTTAACCAGCAGTTGCCAGAGCCTGCTGTCACCAAACAGGATAGGAAAAGCTACCTTGCTTCTTCAAGGAATCATGGTGGCACAACTCCTCCTTGGTCTAACAACAGACAGGGGACATCAGAACCCTGCAGCGCAGCACATCACCTCTGGCATGCACACCAGCAAATGAGTTCACATAGTTATTCTGGTACAGGTCTCACCAACACTAATGTGACAATTCTTGCTCTTGAGAAGCAAAAACGTCACAGCATAATGAGGTGGGAATCGTGGGAAACTTCCAGTAAACTGCAAAGCACTTTGAATTTCGACACGCGGCTGCTTTCAGCAAAACTGGCAATCCAGAGCAAAAGCATCTGAAGCAATGAATGCACACACATCTTTCATGGGCCCTTCACAGCCATCAGCCTACATGTGTCCTCCCCACAGGGACAGGATTGTCCTCTCCATCCTTCACAGGCAAAGAAGTAAAGCAGGTTGGGATTTGCCAGGATCATTCAAGAAATCAGACTCATTCATATGGGATGGACATGTAAATGCATTATAAACAGAGAATCTTATCCGCCCCCCCCCAATACTTCTTACACATATTTAGGTTATTCATAATCTTGTACATCTTCACATTATATAAGTATTTCAGCCCAAATGTTCCCACTCTAGTGAAACATGGTGGAAAATGTGGTTTCCATATATTCCCCATCCTGTAATTACTGCCATTTTCAAATATTATTAATAACAACCAAGACACTAAAACCTCATGACAACTGGGCCATTTCTTCATGAAGTTTCAGACCTCAACCTACCCATGAACCTGCTCATGACATGCACCCTCAGTGCACACTGCAGACGGTCACACTTTGCAGCCATTCTCAGCACAAGAAGCAATTTAGACACTAGACACTCCAAATACAGCCACATTGCTCTTTTTTTTTTTTGTCTCTTCCAAAGAGTCTATGGATTCCAGATTTAACCTCTGGGGATCAGCAAGTCAACATGTCTCTGCACAGAAACAAACTACCAGAAGTATATCAAATTCTCACAATCAGCTGTGGAAGCTGAGCTTTTTATTTTAGGCAAACATTAAGCAAAACTTCTTCCCACCAAGGAGAAAGGGGCTTTTGAAACACTTAGAAACATCTTCATGAAGTATAATGAAAATATACATGCATGTCTTTATAGCTATCACCCAAAAAAAAGGACAAAATCCTCACTGTGATCAGCCTTTGGAGACAGAGCAGACCAAACCCGGGCAGTCAGTGGAGCGGCAGAACCAGCGCTGAGGGGAGAGAGGTTCTCCTGCCCCTCTGCCCTCGTGAGACCACATCTGGAATATTGTGTCCAGTTCTGGGCCCCCCAGTTCCAGAAGGACAAGGATGGCCAATGATAGGACAAGGGGCAACAGGCACAAGCTGGAACAGAAGAAGTTCCAAAGAAACACAAGGAAAAACTTGTTCCCTGTTGAGGTGAGGGAGCACTGGCAGGGGCTGCCCAGATGGGCTGTGGAGTCTCCTTCTCTGGGGACATTCAAACACCACCTGGATGAGTTCCTGTGTGTCCTACTCTAGGTGGTGCTGCTCTGGCAGGGGGGTTGCACTGGATGAGCTTTCAAGGTCCCTTACAACCCTTGAGATTCTGTGATTCTGTGGTATGTCTCCGTTTCCTATGGACATGGGATGCTTTAAATACCTGTCGAAGAGATAGCTACAAAAGGATTTCCTGAGAGTAGAGTATTTGGGTTCAGGAAGATAGACTGGGGACATGCAAACAGTTGCAGTGAGGCTCAGACAAATCACTGACAAAGATATTAAACAACAGAAAAATAAGATACAGTGGGTTCCTAACAGAATCCTAAAATTGTTGCCAAAATTCAGCTTGGTACAGAGCTTCTGAGAAGCCTCTTCCTGAAACAAGGCAGCTAGCAATCACCCTCTGATGCTCTGCATGCCATCTGTTTGAATGTGGCTGTACAGCCTTGGCACCAACACCTCCTGATGAGCAGCATAAGCTAAGGCAGCATGAGCTCTCTCTCCCACCTAGCTCCAGCATCACCTCCCTGCATCACCTCACGGGTGCTTCACTGGCGAGCACAAGCAGGTCAGCCCTAGCACTAATCTCAGCAGTTAGGGGAAACAGCAATGATGCTTTAAGTGGTTCAGGAGGTCAGGTAAGTGCAAGCTTCTAAGCAGTGGTTGGATGCTCTCATCCAAACCAGGCTGCAGCTCCTGGTCCTCTTAGACAATGTTCCCATGGCCTCTTGGAGACGCTCCAAGCATCAGCCAGGCTCCATAAAGAAGGCGCCACGGCCAAACGATGACACCTTGTCATTAAGTTGTGAGTCACTGCGGCCACTTCAAGATGTTCTTTCGGTCTTCCTGTCTTTATAACCGGTTTCTGTCTCGACAAGGCAGGGAGACAGTGAATAGGTGCTGCAGGGCATTTACTAAGATGCTTACAGCACAGTAATGATGTTTTAAAAGATTCTGACAAGCCAATTCTCAAGTCCAGGGACAACACTACCACTGCCACTCCCCTCCCCTCAAAAAGGAATGTATTTCAGAAAAGAAGCAACTTCCTGTCAGTTCCTCCAAGATTACAATTAGGAGGTTTTAACATGAAGCTCCTAATGACCCAACCCTCAGCCTTAGATAATAATTTTCACCACAAAGGAGTCAGTACTGCTGAAAATTAATTAAGCCAATAGGAATGATGATCGAGAGACACACCGACAAGAATAACATCAATACTCAGAGAGATCAGAGAGCCTGTAAAGCAGGTCCTACACGTAACACAGTTTAAATGCAAATCTAAAACCTCTGTCCTCCAGCCCCTGTGAGCACACATCATCTCCATCCACCTCTGCCCAAGTCCTGTAGCTGCCCACACAAACAGCAGGATGGACCATGCCACCGGCCACGTGGACTCTGACTGTTTAGCCGTGCATTCAGCTTCAGCAAATTCCCCACAAAGTCAGCATTTGCACATAGGCAGCAGCTTTACAAAGCCTAGGTCAGCATCCCAGTGGTTCCTCTCACCGCTCCTCATTACCATCCTCCAGCAAACCACTACAAACACAAAACCACGCTCATCGCATCAGCGTCAGCTCATCGCTGTGCTTGGCACCGATGGAGAACAACAGCAAGTGGTCGGCTCAGCCTATGACATAAAGTCAGGGATTATCCTGTGTCATCTGTCACTCTCCCAACATTTTTCAGTTCTGCCTTTGAGAAGATTCTCCCAATTTTCCTTCTTTTCAGCTGCCTACAACCGCTGGCTGCACTTTGGTAGAACACAAAATAGATAAGATAAATAGATCGACAGACACAGATCCTGAACTGTCTGAAAAGGCCTCAGTTAAAGGTTTCCTTGATGAAAACTACAAGTTCTTATAAGAAAGACATTTTGAGGAAGACAGAATTACCCCTGCTAAAAGAAAGTAGTGTATGATGGGTCCCATTCCCACCAGAAAGGACTATCACTGTTCAGCAACAACGTGGTTCCTCTGTGGGTGCTCTCCTATTACCACAGTGCTCAGGATGGCAGACTATTTCCTCAAGCTTTTCAGGAAGGATAAGATGGACTTTTAACCACTGGCCTCAAGTCTCCTGGAGTCCATTCTTCACTTAAAGCACAACTAATGCTCATGTGTGCAGACGTAGATCTAAAACCAAAGGAAATGCAAATCCCTATCGTCTTTTGCAGGGTGGGAACGAAACCTTCCATCTAGCCCTGCTGGCAGCTCCCAAGGCAAGCAACTGACTCAAGGTCACTGCTTAACATCATCAGTGTGGTGTTCACTCACGTATCAGCTTTGAATGAAGACTTGGCCAAACAGTAATTACAGACATCTCCTAATTTTCAAAAATTAAAATACTCCGAGACTTCAGCTTAATAAAGAACTTAATTTCCTTTGCACTAAACCAGCTGACTAGGGACTTCTTTCCCAATATATAAAGGCACTCAGCACACCTCAGCTTCTCAAGGCTGAAGGACAGCTACAGCCCTCAAGCAGCCAGGTCACACTTTACGCGTGAATTAAGTAGGTCTCCGAAGAGTCTTTCATAATTGACATGCACTCACACCCTAGGTGTAGACACACATACAAAACATGTTGTTAGGAGGATGCAAGTAAAGGACACGACTTCAGCACATGGCTACCAGGTGTACCTTGGTTGATTGCCTGAACTGGCTGCTTCTCCCGCGGCTGCCAGACCTGGATCCAGACCCACGCCTGGAGCCCGATCCCGGCCGGGATCCTGCGCTCCCACTGCTGCTGTGATCCCACTCTTCCTGGAAACAACAAACAGCTCACTTTAGTCAAGGGCAACGCTGTCCCACACCCACAAAAAACACTGGCCTGGACAGTCAGCAGAGCTCCAGCTCCCAGACCACATATGCAAACACCTACAGAACCCTGCCCATGCCCAACATCCTGATTTTGGGCTTTCTTGGTGCGCTTTGATATGTTCCCTTTACACACTGCAAATGGATGACATTGTGGGAGGCTTCAGTGAAGAAAGATTGGATGTCAGGAAGAACTGTTTCCCTGAGAGGGTTATTAAGCATTGGAACAGGCTGCCCAGGGAGATGGTGGAGTCACCATCCCTAGAGATATTCAAAGATACATAGTTGAGGTGCTGAGGGATATGGGTCAGTTCAGTGATGGGCCTGGCAGTGTGAGGTGAGTAGTTGGACTTGATGATCTTCAAGGTCTTTTCCAGCCATAATGATTCTAACCTGCTTCTGCAGGGAAGTTGGACTAGATGATCTCTGAAGGTCCCTTCCAACCCCTACATTTCTATGATTCTATGATAAGATTTGGCTCTAGTGCTACAGCTTATGCACGGGGGAAAATCATACTTACCTCCTCTGTCTTCATGAAGATTAATTGTGCATATTCAGCTACTTCACATCCTCTAAAACTGCTTAACAGCATTTGGACAATGCCCCTAACAATATGCTCTAACTTTTAGTCAGGCAGCTGGATGAGATGATCACTGTAGGTGCCTTTCAACTGAAATAGCCAGTTATACTCTATATCCTTATTTCCCTTCCCAAGCCCAAACATCTTCTCAGCATGCTTTTCCCTCTACTTAGCCCACCATTGTAGTCCAGATACTCACACACCTGAAAACACTTGGAGTTCACCAGGAGACACACAAATTACGATTTTTGCCTGTTAAGGAGCTGTCTCCATCGTTCTCCTTTATCTACCCTCCTCACATTTGTTCTGCTGTCAAGCAATCTTTGGGTTTCTCCTTCAGCTGACAGCCCTCAGGGCAAGATGAGTCATCTGAAAACCAGAATAACTCACCCCACCAGCCCTGTTTACCCAACACCTCACAAGGCGCTTGGGGAGAAAGGTAAATATTGTCAGGGGAATTGCTCCAAAAGCTTTGCTTAGAGGCTTGGGAAAGACCTTTGAAGCGACCCAAGGTGATTAAAAAAAATCATGAAATCGCAGAGCGCAGACTATTCAACTCTCAAGGACTCTGAAAATCTGGGAAATAGAAGGGGCAGCATGTGATTCAGCCCTGGTGTGAGAACTGACACTTAAAGAGGGATTTTCAGTTCCCAGACACCCTCAGTGGGCTACGTGAGTCCCTGCAGACACTGCTGGTGGTTAAGATGAGCTGAGCCACCTAGGGCTTCAAGAGCCAAAAGAAGTCATTAGCAAAGCAAGGCATGAACTCCTCTGCACACAACAGCCAAGTCCGAGTCACTCCTTTGGGAGCACAGACCAGGTTCCAGCTTCACCACTGCTACCTGTGTCGGATGGGGCATGGAGACACCTGCACAGCAGATCCTAAGCTACCGAAGGTGATGCTACCTAGTGCTCTGGCTTGGACCTTAGTACATGTGAATGTGTATTTACCCAATATGAGAGTCTGGAAGTATAGCACATCAGTACTCATACCTGTTTTGCTCCAGCTGCACATTCTTCATCCTAGCAAATCTCAAGCAAGCTCAAATATATTGTGGTTGCTATAGCCTAAAATCAGTGCTGACTTTAAAACAAGGAGGTCAAGTGGTTTTCAAGTTGTACAAAGATGACATTTGAAAGGTTGTGGTTGTTTCCACCACCGTGGGCAACAAGAGAGCACAAGTCTGCTGAGGATTGACTGAGGGACCTGGGAGTGTTCAGCCTGGACAAGAGGAAGCTGAGGGGAGACCTTCTTGCTCTCAGCAGCTTCCTGACAGGCGCTTGTAGTGAGGTGGGGGTTGGTCTCTGCTCCCAAGCAGTGAGTGACAGGACAAGAAGAAATGGCCTCAGGTTGTGCCAGGAGAGGTTTAGATTGGAGCTGAGGCAGAAGTGTTTCCCTGAGAGGGTTGTCAGCCGCTGTGCCAGGCTGCCCAGGGAGCTGGGGGAGTCACCATCCCTATCCCAAAGCCGATAGGCTTGGCAGAGTGAGGTGAGTAGTTGGACCAGATGATCTTAGAGATCTTTTCCAACTAAAACAATTCTATGATACTGTGTGACAACAGTAGAAAGAACCTTCTTCCCTCCTCATCACACCATGACCTGAATCTCCTGATGGTTGAGAAATACTACGTGGCACAAAGTTAAAAGAGTTGTTAAATTGGCTTGAAGAGAAAAACAAACGTGATCAATGCCATTTGTGAGACAGGAGGCAAGTGGACGCTGTAGAAAGTCCCGGGGAAGAGCCAGTCTTGCAGCCATCCTGAGAAGTGAGAAATATCTGACGTGGGAAAGATGCATATCAACTGAAAAGGTGTTGGCAGAAATGAATCTTCACCACCTAAGTGTCTGAAGGATGAATTCCTAGTTTACTCTTTCCCATATGCTGGACATCTTGCTCAATCACCCAAAATTTCTGTGCCAAATGCTACAAGTGGACCAAGTCAGCATATGCACCAGCTTTAAAAGACACATCAAAAAATAAACATGACCATTTCACACTGCTCAGTTGACCCACCTTTCGGTCATGGTTGCCTGCAGACAACCCGAGGTTATGCAAACTCCAGAAATGTGGCTGACCACAGGAAAACCCTTGTAAGAAACAGGGAGATTGGTATCACCACACACCAACATCCAGACTCACTGAGACAAGCCAGCAGAACCAGTTAGATAAATATCACAGGTATCCTTTCACTAAATCAGCTTGAGTCTTTGGCTCTAACTCATGGCCTGTTCCTGTTCCCCAGCTTCACCAGGCCCTACTGAATCTCTGTTTAAAAACAAATTATCTGAAAAACAAAAACTGTTGAACTAAAAATTGCTGAAGCTGAAACAGTCCAAATGAGTATGGCCTAAATACATTCAGGTTCAAACTCACTAGCACAGTCAAGCACAATGTTTTGCCTAAATTTTCAGACCAATGGCCAAAGATGAACAACTTTTTAACGTTGCCTTACTGACAGGAGCTCCACAACAGAAACACATAGAGTAGAAACTCTCTCAGGTATTTCTGGTGGCTTTGTGTCCTCTAGTAATGTCCCTTTGTGCTAAAATGAACCCTCTCTGCACATGTCCTTTCTGCAGTAGCAAAGAAGCTCATACCAAGCCCATGGGTGATGCTGTAGGAGTGGGTGAGAGTATGTAGGTAATGATCATTACTTAAAAAAAAACACTCCAAACCAAGCAACAAAAAACAAGCAACAAAAGTGCTCCACTGGTGTCATTGTAAGAACTGGAAAAACGCCATCCCAGACTCATACAGGCAGCTGGAGTTCTGCAGAGAACTGAGGCTCTGCGGTGGTGAGACACGGCACTGCTGACCTTCCATCCCACAGCATCGCCACCTACATGTCTCACACATAGCACTCTTGCTAAACTAGTTGCAGGAACAGATCTATCTGCAGCTCTGACAAAAGCTGAAGCAAACAGTTGTAAATGGCATAAAGTTCTTCATCCCATGCCCACATCTCCGGCCAACCCAATCCCCCTTCAGCTGGCCCCATTAATCTTTGCTGTGTCCTCAAAAGAGCAAGACTCTTCTCGTCTCTCCCAACACCCCAAACAATCCTTGAACTCTTGTTCTCAGCTCTTATTTGGGCTCCTCCACCTACCATCCATGGTCTACACTCACCATCAGGAGATGGGTTCTCTGAGACACACTTTGGGGCTTGGAGGGAAACATCATGCCCTGCAGAGATTGATTCCCAGCAGCTGCTCTCATCCATGCCAATCCTTCTGGCCAAGCTCTGCACTCTCTTGGGAACAGCAAGGCTTGTGCACATTAACACTGCCAGCCACCCTCTTTTGGAAACTAGCTGTCAAATCCAACATTTGCATTTTAATTAGCAATAATCATATGTTTCACTTACACTGCAATTTTCACCTTAGCAGATAGCTCTTTGAGCCATGAACAAATTAATCCTGCTCCCTTTGCCAGCTCAAGAGTTAATACTTTCAGCTGCTTCAGAGCAAGTTTGAAAATCCCACTTGCAGGAAAAGGAGATAACTTCCCCCACTCTATAGGCAATAAATGGAAACACAGTGACCACCTGCACAGATGTTCTCTGTGACAAGCATGGGTGAAGTTGGCTCTCTTGGTAGACATGTAGACCAGCCAGGGCAATACCACAAGCTTTAAGTGGCCTGAAGACATCAGTGGATTCTTGATGGGATTCACGTTCAAGTGTATGTAAAAATGTCAATATTCAACAAACAGCATTCACAGCCTAAAGTGGGCCAGAGAAGGAGGAAAGTCAGCATAAAGCTAGAGGGCTTCTCAGGACACAAAGCCTCTGAGATAAGCCCAGCATTAACAGGGGTCTCACCACTACACCTACAAGGAGGTCCCCAAATCAAATTGGAGGTATCCTTCAAATGACTCCCAAACTCTGAGTCTCAATCATGGACAGAAGGCACCTATTGTGTAAAATGTCCTTTGTGAGGTTTTTCTGCAGCAGAGGTTTTCATGCACACACTTTGTGCTGCAGCTACGTCTTCCAGTTACGCAGAATTTTGACACCAGATTTCAAGTAGCTCCCTGCTTTTCTAGACCTATTCCAGAACAACCAGTCCAATTTTCCTATGGAAAAATAATGACTTAATTATTTTACTAATTTAAAGTGCACCTTTTAAGAAAAAAAAAAAAAGCCCAAAAGATGACTGTAAACATTTAAGTTGGGACAAATTTCCAGCTTCCTTCTTCTCAATGTATAAAGCTAGAAGAAGAACCAAACACTCATAAAAATACCATGAAGAAAACACCACCACTTTGGCTCTGCTCCTTCTCTCACCTTTTCTAGCCCTCTCCAACGCAGTACGGTACCTGATCACTGTTTTAATAAAGGCACAGCAGAAGAGACACCAAACATTGCTTGAAACTCTTCTCTTGCCAGGAAAAGTAAGCTTGTACCTATACCTGTGCCACGATACACGACCAAAGGACCTGATGGGCTTGGAAGTAAGAGGTTAAGCCTACAAGAGCTTTTTTGGACTCCCCAGGAAAAAGCCAAGCCTGTGTGATTGTGTTCCTTCCAGATAACGTCAGAAGGGATGTGTTAGCTGGGGATGTGCTAGATAACTCATTTGCAGACAAGGATAAAGATGAGAAGGAGCACTGAGAGCGTGCAGAATGCCACTGAGAACTTCAGACGTGCCATGGAAACCCAGCAGCAAGCCTCTGACAGAGGCTCAGAAAAAAGTGGCTCATGTCATCCCTTCCCTGCCAAGAGCTTCAGCACTCATTAAGCAATTCAGCCAAACCTGGAAGGAGAATAGAGATCTCAAAGGTAACTGAGTTACTGCAAGTTTCATGGAAGTAGAGTGTGGCAAGATGGGCAGAACAGCATAACCCTGTCCACTCCACACAAATGGAAACTGAGGGTGACAAGATGTCCTCTCATGTGAGTCACTAGTGACACCAGGCCTACAAGGCACCTTCCTCCATCCTCAGTAAGCACCAACAGTACTCCAAAATCAGTCCACAAAGCAATGAAGCATTTCACTCCCAGATCTTCAGACACCCAGGCAGGTGGCTGCTTCACAAGGGACAGTGCTGCTTCATGAGGTATATCCTGAACAGAGAAAGTTAAACCTATACATTAGCTAAAGAACTTGTTTTCTTTCTCAGTAGTCCTCTCTGACCATAATTGAGCAGAGCTGCATTCACTCCGCTGAGGGAATGTCACCCAGTAATAACAGGCAGAAAGCCATTCAGTGACTGGTTTTCCCAGAGCTGCTCTTTGATCATGGGCAGGCCACTCCACCTAAAGATTTAATTTCTTCCTCCATACACCAACCTGTATTCACTGGCAAAGCCTCAAAGTAACTTTATTTCACTTTCTCTTTTTCTGTTGGAAATGAGACAGCGGCAACTGCAGCATCTGCCAGCACCCACTTGTCCCAGCAGGTCTTCTGCACGGTAGCCAACCTCAGCCAAATTCAGTGTACAAACTGGTCCGGGGCTCTTACACAACCAAGCTGGTGAGACGGAGAACCCCTAATTGCCCCCAGGATCATCCTTCACATTTTGGTGAGCAAGAAAATCACTGTGCTTCAGATCCAGACTGAAGCATGGGCAACTAAAGCCAGACACAGACTGTCCACCAGCACGGAGAAATGATTACATCATGGGTCAGGATGTCCTGGCAGCCTCTTTGCAATCAGTGCCCACCTGCTTTCCAGCACTGGTCTGGTTAGTCAAGGACTTGGGGCATTACATACTGCTTGCTGATGTCAGTGGATTTAAGAAGACTTCACCATCGACCTGAGAAGTTTCTATGATGACAGTGCTGGCAAGCAGCACCCATTAGGGAACATGTCCTGGTATTTGATCCCAGGTGGACAAGCAGCACTGATGCCTGCAAAAAGAAATACAATTTCTAGAATGGCAAGAGAAATGCAAACTTGCCACTTTGTTTTTTCCACCTTCTATAAAATTAAGTCCCACTGTGCATTGAAATCTGCTGTTTCCAAAGAGACAATCTTCACACATCGCCCCATCTCTGCTATTGCCTTTGCTTTGCCAAAGCAGCAGCTTTTCCAGCCATAACTCCATATGGCTGGAAGCCAAGTGCTCGTCATGGAGGTTCAAGTGAGACACAGGAAAGAGGGATCTGCTTTGCTCCTACCCCATGCACAGCAGTCAAAGACACCTCCCCCAGCTGTACCTCCCCAGATGCAGGCAGGTCAGCTGTCCTCTTGCTACGATCTGTACCCACACCACGCAAAGCATCTCCTGCTTCAAAACATTTTGGCATTAGCACAGCACTGTGCTTCTTTGAGTTACAGAGACATGAAAGGTAAAATTCCACATATTACGTTTGATACAGTGAGAGCTTCACATGCTCTCCTCACCAGCAAGACTTGGGCTTGGGTTCAGATGTCTTTTGTCAGGATGTGCAAGGCTTTGTGATGGCACACAACCTCTCTTCATCGCCACGCTACTGAACGGGACAGGACGGTCCATGTCTTATCTTGGGATGCTGTTGACCTTGGCCAGCTAACCATTTCCAAACAATGGCCGTGAGTGGAAACCCACCACCTCTGCCTGCCACACACGTGCTCCTGTTTCTACTGGCTTAATGAGAATGCAAAGTAAATCATGTTCTCCACCACCAATTCTTTGGGGAGGACAGCAGAAGGGTGCTACTAGCAGGGTGTAAGGTAATCCAGATGTGATCCACACACCCTGCCTGCTCCTTCACCACCATCGTTGGCTAGTGTAGTGGTTTTGCCTGGGGCAGGTTTTTTTAGCAGGGGGAACTACAGGGGTGGCTTCTTTAAACAAAGAGCTGCCAGGAGCTTCCCCTGTAGCTGACAGGGCTCATGCCAGGCAAGTCTAAGGTGGACCCACAGCTGAGCCAGGCCTGGCCAGTTAGTGACTGAGGTAACCCCTCTGGGAATAACGTCTTGGAGAAGGGGAAGAAGTTGCTGGGCAGTTGCTGAATTGCAGCAGCAAGAGGAAGTGAAACTGTGAAAACATCTCCACAGACACCAAGGCCAGGGGAGAAGGAGGGGCAGGAGGGTGCTTAGGGCCTGGAAGAGAGATTCCCCTGTGCCCTGTGCTGCAGCCCATGGTGAGGCAGCTGTGCCCCTGCAGCCCATGGAGGCCATGAGGAGCACAGACCCACTGGCAGCCCGTGGAGGAGCCCACGCCGCAGCGGGTGGATGCCTGAAAGAGGCTGTGACTGCGTGGGAAGCTCAGCCTGGAGCAAGCTCCTGGCAGCACCTGGGAGCCCGTGGGGAGAGAGGAGCCCAGGCCAGAGCAGGTTTGCTGTCAGGGCTTGTGATGCCGTGAGAGCCCCAGGCTGGAGCAGTCTGTTCCTGAAGGACTGTTCTCCTGTGGGTGACCCACGCTGGGGCAGAGTGTGAGGAGCTGCAGCCCATGGCCAGGACCCACGCTGGAGAAGTTCATGAGGGACTGTCTCCCGTGGGAGGGACCCCACAGTGCAGCAGTGGGAAGTGTGAGGAGGCCTCTGCCTGAGAAGCAGCAGCGGCAAAGTCCATCTGTAATGAACTGACCATAACCCCCGTCCCCCATCCCCTGCGCTGCTGGGGGGAAGGAAGGAGAGTCCTGGGCAGAGGGAGGGATAGGGGGAGGTGTTATAAGATTCAGTTTTGTTTCTCATCTCCTTGTTCTGATGTTTCTTTTAATAAATCAAATCCTTTTCTCCTCAAGTTGGTTCTGTTTCGCCCGTGACACTAGTTCCCGAGTGATCTCCCTGTCCTTATCTCAACGCAAAAAACTTCTCATTATATTTCTCTCTGCCCTGTCCAGTTTAGGAAGGGGGAGTGATATTACAACTTGATGGGCACCTGGCACCCAGAAAGGGATGAACCACCACAGCTAGGCAACATAACCATGAACTGGAGACACCTTTGAGGTCCCCACTCATGCAACGAGTCCCTGCTACATCTGGTGGGACATGGACCCACATGCAAACATGCAGTACAATAAATTGTGTTCCCATTTGCTGCCAGTGATAGAGGCTTTTGCTTGGTGATGATGGGTAACAGCTAGCTGCCATGGGGGAAGGAATGGACTTGGCTGGGAAGGAGTATTTTCAGCTCTCCCTCTCTCACCGCCTGGAGAAATGGGACAAACCCACAGAGTTGCTCTGGTTTTTGTTAATGCCCTTTACATAAGGGAAGCCTGGGACAGAGCTGCTGCCAGGCCTTTCATGTACCAAGAGCTCCACTGGCTCTCTAAATACATGCCATACCAGAAATCTTTTACTTAATGAATTGCTCTCAGAAATATATCAAAGAGCTTCCTACTTTCAACAGTCTCAAAAGGGGAATGCAAATAAAGTATTATATAAAATCTTCCCACTGGGTCTTTTTAGAAAAAAATATGCAAACATAAAAGGATTCTAAATGCTTCCATGATCTAAACTGCCCTCATTTAGAGGGGCAACACAGTGCTTAGATAGTATCTTGTGTACCTTCACGGAGTGGTCTTTAGCCCAGAGGCCCACAGACCTTCTGAGGGGCAGCACGAAACTGCAGCGAGGCTGAGGGGAGCAGGGCAATGCCAGGCGGCAAATGAAAGTGCTCACAGTGGGAACTAGAGAGTGGTTGGGAAAGGGGCTAAATGCAGCTGCTGGCTGGTCACCAGCGGTGGTCCCCCTGGGCTCGGTGCTGGGGCCTGTTTTGTTTAACACCTTTATCATCAATCCGGATGGGGCATCGAGGGCACCCTCATCAGACAGTTTGTTGACAACATGAAGCTGTGCGGGAGCACATATCTGCTTGAGAGCAGGAAAGGTCTTCAGAAGGTCCTGGCCAGGCTGGAGTGAGAGGCTGTGGGAAGTGGGATGAGGCCAAGTGCTGGGTCCTGCACTTTGGCCATACCAAGCCCAGGCACTGCTCCAGGCTGGGGCAGAGGGGCTGGAAAGCTGCTGAAGGCAAAGAGCCTTGGGGGGGTTTGTGCCAGCAGCTAAACAGGAGCCAGCAGCGTGCCCAGGGGGGCAAGAAGGCCAAGGGCAGCCTGGCTGGGCTCAGCACTGGTGTGGCAGTAGGGGCAGGGCAGGGATTGTCCCCTCTGCTGGGTCTTGGGGAGGCTGCAGCTCCAGGGCTGTGTTCAGTGTTGGGCTCCTCACTCACTGCCACAGGGACACTGAGGGGCTGCAGTGTGGCCAGAGCCGGGCACAGAGCTGGGGAAGGGGCTGGAGCACAAGGGTGCTGGGGAGGGGCTGAGAGAATGGGGGTATTGAGCCTGGAGAAGAGAAGGCTGAGGAGAGACCTTCTCACCCTTGGCAACTTCCTGACAGGAGGCTGTAGTGAGGTGGGGGTTGGTCTCCTCTCCCAAGCCATAAGTGACATGACCAGGAGAAATGATCTCAAGTTGTGGCAGGAGAGGGTTAGATTGGAGATGAGAAAGTTGTTAGGTGCTGTGCCAGGCTGCCCAGGGAGGTGTGGGAGTCCTCATCCCTGGAGCTATTGCAAAGTCGTGGAGTTGAGGTGCTGAGGGCCAAGGGTTAGCAATGGGATTGGCAGGGTGAGGGCAGGGGTTAGACTTGGTGATGTTACAGGTTTCTTCCAACCAAAACAATTCTGATTCTATGATCTCATGTGACCCCCCCATGTACAGATCATCTGCTCACAGCCACTTGCCCGGAGAACTGGAGATACCAGAATAAAAGGTTTCCAGGGGAAATTTTGTTATTGTTTGTAAGACACTGCTTTGTCCAGGATGCACAAGGGCTAGCCTACAGGCACTGACCCTCTATATATTCTCCCATGGGTAGATGTCTCACCAAGCAGTGCCAGAGAAATGCAAGTATGAGATGGTCTTTCCCAGAGACACACGATAATGTTGGGAAAACACCAGCTCAGGAATATCCTGATTGCAGGTTGCACCTAGACACTTTATTTTTACACTTCAGTTGCACATTATCCAGGAATTGCTCTCAGCCCCACACTTAACGCAATATCTTGTGGACACTTCCATACGCACAGATATTACTGTCTACATAAATACATAGCACACCTCTAAAGAAAAACAAAAACCTTTCCTTTATTTGCCTTAACCCTGCCAGATCTGCCAGACAAGAATTACAAAGGCACCGGGTGCTTTGGGATGCAGAGGAGGATTCTAAGGCATGGGAAAGTCGGTTTCACTCCAGATTCCCCTAGAACCTTTAGGAAGCCAATTACTTTTGAAAACGTGTCCCTGGACCACTCTGCCTTTGCAGAAAAAGAACCAGATGCCGAATAGATTTCCAGGACCAACATATAAATGTCCTTCTGTGGCCTCCAGGTTTGAACTGCATGAGGCATACCACAGCCACCAATACCCAAACCGCATTTTCACAGTAGCTCAAGCCAGCAGAAATCTCGCGTGCAAGTATTTCTCAGCTAAGACCAGCGTGTGCTGCACCGTCAGCAATGCACAAATCTCAGATAGAAATAAAAAACAGGGAAAGCAGCGCTTTGATTTTCCAACCAAACCCCTCAAAATCCATAAGAAATTGCAACGACCCCCCTCCCGACGAGCATCCCTTGGGAAATAAGTAGCCAGCTTTTTTCCTTAGCAGGTTTGAGGAGTGATTGATAACTCACATTCAACACAAAATCCTTATTAGTGATTTTTTTTTTTAATGTTTTTAATGTTTAAAAATGTTTTAATGTTTAAAAAAAAAAATCAACAGCCAGAAGCTGTAAGAAACTGAACCTAGTCTTCACCAGCGGTGCTTTTACTTGCCTATCAGTAACAGCAAGAGAAATGCTTGCCTGGAAAAAAAAGAACAATAGCTTGCAGCTCCTCTTTGGTGCCAAGGAAAATTTGTTACTCGCTGTTAACGGAAGCTCAACATGGAGAGAGATAATTATTAGCTCTGCTGCAGGCTGGGAGAGAGCCCAAGCGCAGGGAAAACAGCTTGGGCATCAGCAAATGTTATTTGTATATAGAAAACAAGCTTCCCGTTGGAGGAGATCGATTAGATTCAATTCCCAGGGGAAAAAACAAAACCCTCACACCCACCAAAAAGCCCTTGCAAGTTGAAACAAAAGAAAGCACAGCACCAGGAAGATGGAAGATGTCAGGGTTGTGTTGAATGGATTCAGTAAAGAATCACTCATGCATGACTCTTGCATCCTTTTGTGGTACCCACCAGAGCCTGGCATTGTCGGCTGAGCCCTTGTGTGAAGAGCCAGGGACCTTCTTCCCCAGGGAAAACACCCAGACCTCCTGACAGCTCAAGCAAGGCAAGGAGGCTCCCAGCCAGCCTCCCAGCCTCCCAGCTGCGTTTGAAGCAGTTGGCTGTGACACCAGGAGGGAGCCCAGACGACATTGTGCTGCTGAATATTTCAGAGCAGATCAAAGCTATGAAATTAAATCCACAATCCTGTCTGCCACCTTCAGAGGTACATCTGAAGCAACATCTCCCCGCAAGCATGCATCTTCCTGCACAAGACCTTGCCTTGGCTGTCTGCAGTTGTCTGTACAGATGCTTCCAGCATCCTTGCATCCAGGCACATGGCAGTGAGAGGACACATCAGCCCCCATCCTGCAGCCAAGCAGCTTCCAGCACAGCTCTGTGCAGGAACAAGCTATGCCCAAAGCGTGAGCTGCCTTGCACACTGCTCAGACTGGCAGAGCCTCTTATACCACACTGCAGTGGGTTCTGTTCCCTGTCTGCTCTGCCCTGCTGAGGCCTCATCTGGAGTCCTGTGTCCAGTTCTAGGCTCCCCAGCTCGAGAGTAACAGGGAGCTGCTGAAGAGGCCAGCACAGGGCTAACAAGATGCTGAGGGAACTGGAACATCTCTGTGAGGAGGAAACGCAGTGGGACCTGGGGCTGTTTAGCCTGGAGAAGAAAGGGTCGAGGGAGGATCCTTATCAATGCTGATAAATGCCCAAAGAGTGGGTGTTCAGAGGATGGGGCCCGTGTTTGTTCTGTGGTGGCCAGTGACAGCACAAGGGGTAACGGGCACAGGCTGGAGCACAGGCAGTGCCACTGGCACAGGAGGAGAAACTCCTTTGGTGCTGAGGTGAGGGAGTCCTGGCCCAGGCTGACCAGGGAGGGTGTGGAGGCTCCTTCTCGGGAGGTTTCCAAACCCACCCGGACACGTTCCTGTGCCCCCTGAGGCAGGGGAATCTGCCTTAGCAGGAGATTGGGCTGGATGAGCTCTGCAGGGTCCTTCCAAACCCCACCATTCAGGAATTCTATGAAAACCACCTGCTAAAGCCCTTTCTCCACGTGGGATATCCATTCAGCCACATCCAGAGCAAGTATTGATTCACCTGCAGCCAGCTCAGTCCTCACATCATCTCAGGTGAATGCTTCTTTTACAGAGTTGATGTTTGCTTGATGGCACAGGAGTTCCTCAACCAGGTGACAATGGTTAAACCCATGCCTCCGCCCTACCCAATGTTCTGTCACACTGGTGCTCACAGAGGAGGGACAGCAGCTCCAGTGATGCCAGCAGTGCTTGATAAACACTATTCAATGATGCTCACACCACACACAACCACCGAAATCAGCTCACACCTGACTTCTGTCATTGCACACCCAATACAGGCTCATTGCAAACTCAACACGCAACCTTGCTTCTTCTCACCCTTTCAGCTATTCAAATCCTCTTCCTTGCCACATCATCCTTGTTCTGCAGCACATAACCAAAAAGCACAGCTACATAAAGATCCCTTATTCCAGCTATAACCCATACCTCCAAGCCAACTTCCATGCTCCAAATAGGTCCCTCACACACAGGTGGCAATAAGAAACTCTTCAGGAATATATGGGAGACTCCACATTTTTTTCCCATTTATCACAGAGTAGTGAGCAGCTAGTCAAAGCATCCATCCACACATGGAGACGTTACCCATCTACGGTTTCAGTGGGAAGGAGGGACAGCCCTTCCATGGGAGAAGGAAAGCTGTCAGCATAGGCAGGCTCAGTGCTGCTAGTTAAGGCAGTACAGAAACAAAAGCAAAGGTTTGGTGAGGAAGAGCTAAACACAAGCCCTACCTGATTGTGTTCGTGAGACGATGAGCCTTTCCCTCGGGATGGGGAACAGCTGCCATCAAGCTGCTCGTTACAATCTGCCGTCCACTGTAAAAGGGATAAAAAAAGGGATTGTGTAAAATAATAGCCAGGCTGGGAAAAAACTGCTATGTCAGTCCACCGTGCACAGCTAATGCCATCCAGCCGCAGGCATCACTGTACACGCACAGCCCCCATGCTTTTGGAGGATGATCCCAAAGGCTTTGAATCACAAAATCACAGAACAGTTTCAGCTGGAAAAGACCTTGAAGCTCATCGAGTTCAAGCCTTTCCCTCACACTGCCAAGCCCACCACTAGCCCAAGATCCTCTGTACCTCAGCTCCACGGCTTTGCAGTAACTCCAGGGCTGCAGACTCCCTCAGCTCCCTGGGCAACCTGGCACAGGGGCTGACACCCCTCTCAGGGAAACAGTTCTGCCTCAGCTTCAATCTAAATTTCCCCTGGGGCAACTTGTTTCCTCCTGTCCTCTCACTTATAGCTTGGGAGAAGAGACCAACCACCACTTTCATCCACAGCCTCCTTCAGGAAGTGTCAGAGTGCTCCTGTCTCCCCTCAGCCTCCTCTTCTCCAGGCTCAACACTCCCATTCCCTCAGCCCCTGCCCAGCACCCTTGTGCTCCAGCCCCTTCCCCAGCTCTGTGCCCGGCTCTGGCCACGCTGCAGCCCCTCAGTGTCCCTCTGGCAGTGAGTGAGGGGTCCAGCACTGAACACAGCCCTGGAGCTGCAGCCTCCCCAGGACACTGCACAGGGGGATAATCCCTGCCCTGGTCCTGCTGGCCACACTACTGCTGAGCCAAACTATGATGCCCTGGGCCTTGCTGATTACACTGCTGGCTCATGTTCAGGCAGCTGTAAAAATGCCCCATTTGCTGATATTGAGCAGAGGGAAGATGCAGGAATAATTGTATGAAAGCATCTGAAATTACGTTTTGCACTAAAATCCATCCCCTGTATTTCCATGTAGAGTCTGATGGTGTTTGGTATCTCAGGGGTATGGTAGTCACTAGGCAGCTTGAGTTGATTACTCTTTTCTATAGAGTCTTCCATGGAAAATACCAAGTTTCTGTTTTTCCCATCCCTGTTGGTTTCAGGGACAGAAATGAGTCCTGAGCTGCCAAAACCCTGTGGTTTTATGTTAGATAAAACAGAAAACAGTTCAAAGCTGCAGGTTTGGCCACTGCCATATGCCACAGCTGTGATGTTCAGCCTGGATGGCAGCCCTGCTGTCACACCATCTTCACCCAGCTGTGAAGGACATGGGCATCAGGGGACTTCCCAGACATGGGGGATGGTGAGCTGCTTAGGCCAGCTTCCCCCAAGGTTTGTCTGCAAAGTGCCTCCACAGAAATTATTCAGTTTGGGGTCATTTGGTTCTTTTTTCACCCTCAAAGAAATGAAGGGCTGCATCATACTGCGGGGGGGAGAGAAATAAATTAAAAGCAATTTTCACTAGACAAACATGAAAGACCCCAATTAATCCTGAAATCATTTTGTCACCCCTCTAACAAAGCTGAGGCTGAACCGTGGTGACCAGTCCCATTTCTGAGCTCTTTCATCTTGGAAACATTCAGCTGCTTCAGAGACACTCACCACTGGATGCCAAGAAAACAAAAAGTCAGTTCCATACAAACAGCAGCTACCTGAGAGCCTCATCCCAAATATGAGTGGGGCCACAAAACAAAGGGAAAAGCCACCACTGGAGCTGCCTGTGATCCCTGCACAGTTCTACCCTCATCAAAGAGCCCGTTCTAGCTCACTAACCAGATCATTAAATAGCTGCCCTCCTGCCACCTCTGCCAGCCTACCTGGAGAAGCTCATGATGCTATGACACTTGCGAGCCTTCTGCTAGACTATGCCCACGTCCTTTAAAAATCTGGAGTGCAACCTTATGCCTGGTAAGGTCTCTGAAGGTACAGCTTACTTATTATGATGTCTACAGACAAAAACCAATTTGCATTTTCCCTCTGATTTTCCTCTTTTCCCTGGTTGCAGACGTCCCCACCATGGGATCATCCACACTTGATAATTCCCTATATCAATGCTAGATCCAGTTTCCATCTGTGTGGTGCAGAGGATGACGCAGAGTACAACATGTCTTTCCCTCCTTACCCTCCAGTACAAAAAGCAGTTGTGGTACTCTCCCAGCATCACATACACATGTGGATGAGTGGCTTTATCCTCTCTCAGGCAGGGAAAACATTATTACAGCCACAGGGAAATGAACCACAGAGAGATTAAGTAACTTGCCCAACATTAAAGATTAAGCTGCTGGCAGAACCTTGCAGTTAAAAACAATTTTCTTGGTCTCAGATCAGCGCCTTCCACCTAGACCCATCCTTTTCCCTCCAGCTCTTATGAAGAGGGAACATGCCACCTTCAATCAGGCTGGCTTCCACCCAAGGTGACTCCAGAAGGTTGTAGATAAATATGTACATATTTATTTCTTGCTTTGCTAAGAAGTGATCAGGAAGAGAAAATCAGAAATTTAAAAAAATCCTGATTATTTCTTATACCAATTGAGGGTATGAGATGGGAAAATCAGTATCTTTGGGAGACAGGAGAGAATTCCTTCTTAATGCATCACTTTAAACATAGCTCAGCCTAAGCAGGTGAGGTATATAAAAGCCCATCCTCACTTTTTGTGCCACCTGCAGCCCTGAAGATATGGAAAACTGCATTTTGCTGGAGTTTCACATAGAAATCCTAATTCCATGTAGACACCAGTGGTCAGGATACAACCACATGTAGCTGCTGATTTTGAGATGCCACTAAAAAAAGGTCTAAATAAAAGGTTCAGTGTTCAGATCTTTTGTTATTATTTATTTTCCTTTTAAAGTAAAACCTGACCAGCTTTAAAGGCAGCATCCATAGCACTGTCATAAAACCTTCCAGCAGCTCCTGTTTCGCAGGGTAGGCAATGGAGGGAAGTTAAAATCCCATTTCCACAACTGGAAAATGGATTTGGTTGTGGCAAGCAAGGACCTTAATGCGTGGGCTGCCATGAGAATTAGTGGCTTCTGTCCTAAAGATGGACAGAGGTTGCAAGTGGTTGTAAAACTACAACTATTCATTTATTTCTGGTTCAATAGTACTTGTAAACTTGATACATTAATTAAAGCAGCACTTGCCTGTTTGACCTGAAACCATTCCAAAGTGTCACTTCACAAAAAGACATTTTTAAAAGACATTTTAAAAGACTTTTAAGCTTATATTCTCTCTTTTTTAAAAGGCCACACTTCAGAAAAATCTGTTCTTAAATGACTGGGAATTTTTTACACTGAGTTAACACAGAAAGGGTCTAAAGCACTGGATCAGATCCTCAGCTCCAGCCAACCTGCATAGTTCAGATAAATCAGATAAACACTGCTGGTATCAGATAAGGATGGCATCCTTCACTTAAAGAATCACAGAATGATTTGGGTTGGAAGGGATCTTCAAAGCTTACCCAGTTCCAACTCCTTGCCGTGGGCCCAGCTTGCTCTAAGTCCCATCCAAACCTGCCTTTGGACACTTCCAGGGATGGGGCAGCCACAGCCTCTCTCACCACCCTCAAGGGGAAGAATTTCTTCCTTATGTCCCAACCTAAATCTACTCTTTTCCAGTTCAAAAACATTTCCCTTTGTCCTGTCAGTCCAGGCCTTTGTAAAATGTCGCTTTCAATTTTTCTTGTAAGCCCTCTTTACAAATTCAAAGGCCACAACAAGGTCTCCCTAGAGCCTTCTCTTGTCCAAGCTGAGTCTCTTCTCACAGCAGAGAAGCTCCAGCCCTCAGATAATCTCCATGGCCTTCTTTGGACCTGCTCTTACAGGTCTTTCTCAAACAGAGGTTCTCAGAGCTGGACAGGCACTACAGATGGGAGTATCTGGAAGCAGAAGGGAAGAATCTCCTCCCTCAACCTGCTGGTCATGCTTTTTTTTTTTTACACAACTCAGGATACACTTGGCTTTTTGGACTGCAAGCCTACATTGCCAGCTCATGTCCAATTTGTCACCCACTGGTGTCCCCAGGTCTTTTTTTTTTTTTTGCAGGACTGTTTTCAACTCATCCACTCTCATTCTGTTCTGATACCAGTACTGTCCATGGATTGTCCCATCCCACGTGCAAGACCTTGCACTTGACCTTGCTGGACTTCAAGAAATTCCCATGAGCACCCTCCTGGTGGGGAAAGAAAACTCTTCCTGCTGGACTCACGGACATTGGCTTTTGCAAACCTGATCACCAGCACATGGGGTGCACAGGACAGGGGACATGAGAAGTAGACACCTCTGGCAGCTGCGAGGAGTGTGCCTTGCTCTCAACTTCCAACCACTCCTCCCAGTTTAAAGACAAAACAAAGCACTAAGGAGGAAGGAACTCCTTTGTAAGCAATTAATACATTTGAGTGTGAAATGAGAGACAAAACAATCTGCAGCAAAACTTCTGTGCATGCTGGAGGAGGCCACGGTCTTGGACAAACCCAGCCTGGACCCTGCTTCTCTTCCCTTCATCCTCAATCCATGTCATGGTTTGATATGAAGCCTTTTCTGTTAAGAGAGAAGGGGCTGTAAAGATGGCTCCTGTAAGAAGTTGCTTGAAACTCTCCCCAGCTCTGAGCCAGAGCCTCTGCTGGGACTCAGCCAGTTGGGCACCTCCACCACCACTTTTTAAGAAGAAGACAGAGAGGAGGCATCTTCCTGTTCCTTCTTCCTATTCCTTCCTTCTTCTGTCCGTTCTTCTTTTCTGTCTGGTGGTGGTGCAAGGAGGGACGAGAGAGAGAAGCAACCATACAGACTCCAAGGTCAGTGAGGGAAGAGAGGAGGAGGTGTGCTGGAGCAGGTACTCTCCTGCATCCTGTGGAGAGGACTGGTGAAGCTGAGATTTGTTTGCATTTCGTTGAAGACCCCCACATCTGGGGCAGAGACTCATTTTGCTAAAGGCCCTGCACCAGCAGCATTGATTCTCTTCATTAAAGACCCTGTGCCAGGGGCAGTGACTATGGCCAGAGGAGGCCGTGTCCCTTGTGAGGGACCCTGTATGGGTAGAAGCTGCAACTGCTGGGAACAACCCACACCAGACAAGTTTGTTAAGGATTGTGTCTCAGTGGAGGAACCCTGTGTTGGAGCAGGGGAAGAGTGCCGAGGGTCATCCTCATCTGAGCAGACAGAAGCAACAGAGCCCATCTGTGAGAGACTGACCACATCCCCCATTCCCTGCCCCACTGAGCCATTGAGGCAGGAGGAGGTAGAGATATGGGGAGCAGCGAGCTGGGCCTGGGAAGAAAGGAGGGATGGGGGAGGGAGATCTTAAAGCGCTGGGTGTGATTTTCTCGTCATCCTGCTCCCTTTTGCTTTTATTCCATTCTGTTTCTTGTAGAATAAACTTTCTTCCTTTCCTCTCTCAGTCGAGTGCTGGAGTCTTTTTTGCCCGGAACCGTAATTGGCAGCGAGCACTCCCTGCCCTTGTCTCGACCCAGTTCAGCCTTGCCACAGTCTTGTTAGCCATTAAAAAAACATGAAGGCTTAACTGAAATGATCCAGGGATCACTGCTTAGGATCAACCTCCTTTGCACCTCATATGAAGAGATGAAGACCCAAATCAGACCAGCAGACTCCTTCAGGTAGCTCAAACACATCTCAGCTATCCAACAATGGCCGTATCCTTACCCTTACAACCCTTCAGTATTATTATTTCATCTTCACAACTAGCACGTAAGTGGTCTCTAACCAAAATATTTTATCCTACTGGGAGCCCTGCAAGGTAGGAAAGCACATCTGTCAGAGAGGATCATGGCTACCTTACAAGATCAGGGGCATGGACCGGAGCTCACTGCTCCTAGGACCACAGGCTCGTTATTCCTTTGAGAGTTCACAATTTTCAGCACACATTTGGCAGACTGTGGCACAAGAATACAAACGATTTCCCTTTCAACAACAGCTGTTCAGCTTTTATTTCTCCTTGTGTTGGACCTAAAACGTATATTTTAGGAACAAACCTAACTAGGACCGTGTCATTACTGACAACACCAAACTACATCCCTGGTCAAACCATCCCTCCATTTGCTGGGTGTTCACATCCTCTGAAATACGGAGCATTTCCTTTCTCCTCCGATATAGCAACCACAAAGCAAGCAGTTTATTACACACTTTTGGGGAGTACTTGGGACTTTCAATGGACCTTCTGGTCTTGGGTGCCTCACAGACACACCTGTGCATACAGATGGGAGCATATCTCACTACCAAGCATCTCCCCACTGCAGCCTTCATAGCTCTTCGCAATCCCACCAGGTCTTTTCCACCCAGGTGAATCAGCACATGAAACGTCCTTTATTTATAAATGCGAGCTTTGGAGAAGTAAAAATACTTCAGGGCACACACCTTGAGACCACAACGTAACAAAACCAAGTTGGCAGGGGACCTCTAACACCTGGTTGGACGCCTCTTATCTGGCTGAACAAGCAAGACACTCCAAATCTAGGGTTTTTTTGGTATGTCTTGTTTTAAACCCCAATGCCTGAAAAGCTTCTTCAGCTGGATGTGCATCCCCAACCCAGGCGACAAGCCACCGGTGTCCCCCAGCCCCTCTCCCACCCCACGCTGCGCCCTTTGCCTACCTGTGAGATGTGGGACTGTGTCTTCTCGCTCTCTCCATCCCCCTCTGTTTTATCTGTCAGCAGCCCCTGGACCTGGTACTCTAGGACGTAGCTGTCGATGAAACGCTCCAGCTCCTCGATCTCCTGAGAGCGGCTGCTCCCTGCCTCCGAGGAGGCCGATGCCACCGACGAGTTCTCCATCCCTTCAGCAGAGACACCGAGAATGAAGGGGGCCTGAGAAAGCAAAACAAAACACAGGAGAGAAATTATCTCCCAGTAATTGCAGCGGCCAAAGCCTATCGGTTACCAGGGGCAGGATACTTTTCGCTGTACATCCGCATTTCCAAGGATATTTGCAATAATCCTGTCTGGTCACATTTAGATTCTCCACAAAAGTCCCAGCTCTGTAACATTCCTGCATCTAAGGACAACAACAGACATTTTGCCTACCCTCCTCCTTAAAACTCAAACTACCGAAACCCTCCAGACACACGCGCAAGACAAAAAACGAAATCAAAGAGCTTGGTTTGATAAAGCCCACGCCATTAGCTGTGCTGGGTAAGGGTGATAAGCTGGAGATGACCCACAAGGCTGTGAGGAAGAGGGTGATAATTGAAAAGCTTCTCTAGGACGGCGGCAGAAAACGATGCTGAGTCAACAGCAGGATTGTAAACGGTCCAGCGAGGACGTCTGCATGTGGAGGTGAAACAGAGATCACACCAGAATCTATCTTTAAAACCTCTCTCTCTGCAGAAGAATGAGTCTACAGAAGACAGAGGGGCTTTACGATGCCTTATGATGCTCTCCTCTTTCCTGTTTCTCCAGGGAAGTGAGAAGATACGGGTGATCTCACCGCATTGCAAGACTGAACGACTTCATCCCTCACCCTTCTCCTTCACCAGCAACTGGGATTTACAGTCTGTGTTTTGAGGAAAAATATAAAATTAACAAGCAAATTCAGAGAGAGTCATGTGTCATCCGGAAGGGGAGGAAAGAAACATAAATCTGTTCCCAGCTCATGTAATTTCCAGCTCCTGAACTATTTCTCATCTGTCACTTCTGAACAATTGTGGCTTCATTTGGAAACTGCCGAGAACGAGCAGTTCTGGCCTAAGGATTTCATCTGCTCAAGGAATTATTCCCAAATGTGTCTGGACTGTCAAAATGGCTCATTATGTAGATCAATATCACACATTAGCTCCTGCACACACACACAAAAAAATAAAAATCATGTGGTGCATTAAAAATGAGAAAGAAAAAAAAAAACAGACAAGAAAAGAAAGAAGAGAGGAGTCCTAGAGAGCACAGACCCCTGGAGGAGGGCATGCTTCTCCCCTTTTAGTTAATGAGTGCTAATTACCAAACAGAAAGCACAAGTTATTACACAGAAAGTGTGAAAGAAAGAGTTGGGACATTCGGTGGCTGCACGAGTCCTGGAGAGCACGATGGTGTGAGGAGGTGATCACAGGGGACAGCTGATACAGGTGGCAGCCCTGGGGATGCAGCATGAATTGGTCAGAGAGTATCACAGAATCACAGAATGGTAGGGTTGGAAGGGACCTTTAGAGATCAACCAGTCCAACCCCCCTGCAGAAGCAGCTCCCACCTAGATCAGGTCACACAGGAACGTGTCCAGGAGGGTCTTGAGGCCCTCCAAGGAAGGAGCCTCCACACCCTCCCTGGGCAGCCTGGGCCAGGGCTCCCTCACCTCACTCTGAAAAAGGGTTTTTTTATGTTTAAATGGAGCTTTTTGTGTTCCAGCTTCATCTCATCACCTCTTGTCCTGTTGCTGGATACAACTAAAAAAAGTGCTGCCCTCCTGACATCCACCATTGAGATATTTGTAAATATTAATGAGATCCTCCCTCAGTCTCCTCCAGACTAAACAGCTCAGCTCCCGCAGCCTTTCCTCTGTATGAAAGATGTGTATCCTCCATCCCCTGGGGACACACAGGACAAACCAGAGGTTTTTTGCCTTTTGGCTTTTTTTTTTCTGAAGGTAACATTAGAGAAAAACAAGCCCAGGGCACTGCCCTGGGGATGTGCCCTCTTGAATATCCATGATAAAGCATAAAGCGGAGCAAAGGCTGACACATCACTCTGCTCCTGGGATGCTCACTGCAGTGCCCAACCTGCATTTTGTTCATTAGCAGCAGGAGACAGTGGATCATGGAACTGCAGAATCATTTCATTCGGAAAAGCCTGTTAAGCTCACAGAGTCCAACTGTTCCCCCAGCACTGCCATGGACACCACTAACCCACATCCCTCAGCCCCACAGCTACACGGTTTTGGGATCCCTCCAGGGATGGGGACTGAAACACTGCCCTGGGCAGCCTGGGCCAGGGCTGGACAGCCCTTGGGGGAAGAAATTGTTCCCCATCGCCAATCTAAACCTCTCCTGGTACAACCTGAGGCCATTTCCTCTTGTCCTCTCACTTGTATCTTGGGAACAGAAACTGATCTCTCCATGGCCCCAACCTCTTGTCACAGAGCTGCCAAAGGCGAGAAGGTCTCCCCTCAGGCTCCTCTTCTCCAGGCTCAACAGCCCCATTCCCTCAGCCCCTCCCCAGCACCCTTGTGCTCCAGCCCCTTCCCCAGCTCTGTGCCCGGCTCTGGCCACGCTGCAGCCCCTCAGTGTCCCTGTGGCAGTGAGTGAGGGGCCCAACACTGAACACAGCCCTGGAGCTGCAGCCTCACCAGGGCTCAGCACAGGGGCACGGTCACTGTCTTGGCCCTGCTGGTCACATCATTTCTGACACAAGGATGCCCTTGGCCTCTTGGATGAATGGGAATGTGTTTGTCAGGAGTTACCAGGTCTAGCAAACAAGCATAAACTATGTATTTTAAATATTTATGAAACTCTCTTAATAAACTCTAAACCCAAGTCACCTTGCAGTGCCTCCACTTCTCTCCAGAGGAAACCAGAACTCAGCAAGAAGAAAATTCCCCACGTTTAAGGGTGAGGATTTACCATGTACCCCTGGGATAGGATCAGCACTGTACACAAAGATCCCTACAGCAGGTGTCCATGCACGGACAGTGAGTTGGCTGACATCTGGCCCTTATAATAAGATAAAAGACTAACAAGTCATGGTCTGTAATCTGCCTTATACTCTTAGTCTGTGCCAAGATGGTGCGAATCACGTAATGACACAGAGACCAGAGGCCCAACACAGACATCCCAGTGTGCTGGGGCCACTGTCAGTATGCCACCGTCACCCAGCCCAGGGTCTCAATAAAGAGGCTCAGCAAGCAGAGGAACATCTTGACTTTGTGGCATCTCCTTGCACTCCCTGGTAGTAATTAGCTCTGGGTTTTCTGAATTTGCCCTTTGGTTTCCTCTTCTAATCATGCTCTCTTCCTCTATCAGGTGTCATGGTTAGGATCACAAACGCCTGATGACTAATGGCAGCAAGGTAATGTCCAAACTGGATGCTCACCCTGCTTTGGGCAAGTGGTTGGTGGGCTAGAGACCTCCTGAAATCTTCTCCAACGTGAATGGTTTTATGATTCCATGAGATGACCTTCAAGCATTTCACTGCTTAAGAAAGCCTCCTCTGATCTCTCAGCCCACTTTTCATGTTGCTTTCTGAGCAGTGTCACTCATTTTAGAGGATTATCATGGTTATCATGCAACTGCTTTCTCCAGTTGCACCAGCATTCCCAGAGATATCACAATGCTCAAATGAGGGTTGTTCTGGTCACCATACTCTAGAAGCTTTTTCAAAGCAGGGCTTTTTCAGCTAACACCCATTGCTTTCTGGGTTTAAAGAGGCCTGTTTGCTGGGTCCTGCAAGCTGATTCAAGTGGCCCTTCAAGATGGACAGATTTTGCAGCAAAAAAGGTGGCATTTCCTCCTTGGCAGAAGGTGCCTTGGGAAGCAAAGCATCCACCTGTATCCAGGCCAATTCAAGCCCACTCACTGAAGTTTCCTGCCCACACTAATGCTAAACCTTCTCTCCCTTTCCAAAATCAACCTTCTTCACTGGGAAGGTGGCACTAGATAGATGGTCTTTGCTCTTCTTGGTGTCACCTGTCAGGAAACTTCTGTGCCTGCAGCAGGTTTGCCATCTGACTTCGGCCCTCAAAACATGTACAAACAAGAGATTTTTCAGAGAAACGCTCAGATCCATCTTTGAGCATCAAAGAGGATTTTGTGTCCCCAAACTGAGCAAATGCATGTCCTCAGGAGCTCCTCAGGGAGCGATGATCCCTTGGACCTGTGTTGGCACAGTGCTTACCAACAAAGATTCCCAGGCCCCAGCTACATTCTTAAATGATAATTAATAGAGGTCAACCTCAAATCTACATTTCTTTTCCTGTCCCACTCTCCTTCCCCCAGTTCATCAAAACACAAAATCTGCAAGTTTTGAGGGTCTAGCAAATTGTCTTCCAAACCTTTCCTACGAAGCCCATGGCACACTCATTACCGTGACCATAAAACAAGCAATCAGCAGCAGAAGTTGTCAGTGGATGTGCAAACTGCTTATTATAACTTAGTAATTATCAGCATTACTGTAATGTATAATTATTATTAATGGCTGTTATTTTAAAGCATGATCTAAACGAGGTTCTTGTTCTAGCAAGATTACTCAGTTTATGGCAATTATACAGTTTTACCCTTAGTCAGCAAATAAACTCAGTAAGAACAAGCACTTTTTATGACATTTGTATGTTCATTCCTCTCCTCCCTAACGTGCTCCAGGCTTGTTGAACTTGTAGAACCAAGTGGTGATGATAAGTGGCGAGCAGCAATGGGGCAGGAACCCATTTTGGGCAACTTGTAACCAAACTGATGTAAGAAAAAGTAAGTCCACTGTGAGAAGACAGACGTGTAGGGACAGCAAGGCATTTCCATCAGCTCACAGTCTGAGTGAGAGGACTCCATACATACGTCCTCTCCTGGGGACTTCAGCCATCTGCTCTCCAGAACACCAAGACAAAGCTTCTCCAAAACCTGGACTTGCAGCAGCCTGGCAGTGCTGAGACAGCACTGCAGGGCAGCCTCACACAGATCTTTCCCCAGCCATCCCAAGGGAGTAGGAACTCCAATCCCATACAAACATCATTCCCTCAAGTGAGGAGAAGGGACTTTTGGTTCTAAACATGCTGGCATATGGCAACCTTGTCAGCAGGACTGCTGTCCATGAAGAGATCTCCTTGAAACAATTCATGCTCCACTTCAGCAAGACAGAAGAACATCGTATCCTATCATTGAGGCAGCAGCCTCACACCTTTTCACTTCCACTCAAGGTCCAACTTTGCTGGGCATCAGCAAAGGAGACAAAATAAAGAGGTTGCTTTTTCTCATTGTTTTGCTTCCATTGAATAGCTGCTGAAAGCCATACATGACAAGTTCTTTGGAGACTGTGGCCTTCAAAGACAAGAGAACATTATCACAAAGACACAACTAGTGAAAGCTGGAATTGGATTGACCTTACAGTTACAGTGCCAGGAGTTAATACTCGGTGCTAACATCTAAGTTAGCAAGAAAAGATCTCTAAAACACTGAGTTCAGGCAGAACTGCTTAATTACAGAGTCACAGAATCCCCAAATGGTGGAGGATTGAAGGGCCTTGCAGAGCTCATCCAGCCCAGCTGCCTGCTAAATCAGGTTCCCCTTGGTCAGGGGACTCAGGAACATGTCCAGGCAGTTTTGGAAACCTCCTGAGAAGGAGCCTCCACATCCTGCCTGGCAGGGCAGCCTGGGCCAGGGCTCCATGATGTAGCTCTTAGTATCAATCTTCTCCAGATTTAGGCACCTGTATCAAAATTCAATTATTAAAAGGTCCAACAACCACCAAATGCCCATAAATGGCAAGCACCTAGCCCGTCTTTCCTGCTCTCAGCTGTTGAGATGTGGGTTTAAATGACTCACTTAAGGCTTTCCAGCTAGAAAACCCATATCTCTTCCTTTTCCTATAGTTAAATGTTGGAAAAGTTCCCACGCCAATCATCTGATCCTCCACGATTCCAACGTGGGGCAGGGCAGGGCAGGAGGAATGCACAGCAGTCTCTCTCTCTACAGATTTACTCCCCAGAAATGCCATTGCAAGCCAGCCACCCGAGACACTGGCTGTGATGGACTCCAGAGCTACCCTGATGACGGATCACTGAAAGGCTTTTTCTTGCCATATGGGATTTATCATCCCAGGATTTTCGAGGAACAAGGCTTCCTATAAAAGGCAGTCGCAGTGCAAATTCTTCACGTACCAACGCAACTACCTCCTTCCAGAATCTTCTGTGGTAGGGTGGTCACTGTCCCTCTCACATTCCCTCTCCCTGGGGAGTTCATGGTAAACAAATTTTAACTATTGCTGTGGTCTAGCAGGTCCCTTCAGCTCTCAGGCATCCACGACATGAACCGAGAAGCACTCAAGCACCCACAGATTTATTTATCTGTGCCTGCATGGGCTGATGGTAAAACCAAACTGACAAGACTCCAATAGAGATGCAAGGAGAGGTTCTGGCCCAGCCCCAGCCAGTAGAAACCACGTCCTGCCCCACAAGCAAACAACATCAGTTTTCCCATCTGTTCTCCAGGCTCCAAAACCCAACCCATTGCTCTCTGCTCCCTCCAGTGAAGACCTGTTGGATATCACCTTGCAATGAGGTGATGCAGTTCTGCCCAGTTCCTCTCTCAGTAGAACAACAACAGTCAAACCCTCCATCTCTGCCTCCTTCACATGGACTGCCCACTGCCTTCTCCAAGCTGGCCTATCTGAAGCCACTGCCAACATGCCAAGGGAAGGAGGTCCCTTCAGCCTCAGAGAAAGGTGAGGAATGCTTTGACTGCACAGACCAGCTGCTGCAGGATAACTCTTCCTACTTCTTATCTGCTTCTTAGCAGCACCATCAGGTCAGGTGGAAACTCTACACATCCACCAGCTAACGCTCCAGCAGCAGCACAGGCAAAGGGACCTTTGACTGTCTGCATTTGGGGTTTGAACCCCTGCTCATCAATCAGCCTGGTAGCTTCCCAGGATATTCTTTTAATGAGCTCCTTCAGCAGCAATATTTTCTCTCTCCTAATCTAGCCCATTCCCAACAACAAAAAATAACTAGCAATGTGTCTTTCTGAAGTGGTGAAAGCATCTCAGTGAATGAAAGGAGCAGTTTATTGCCAGCAGGCAGCTTTTGTAACCAGCAGACAGCAGGAGCAGTCACTATGGAAAATGAAAGCAATCAAGATGAACCATGACTCTCTGCACCCAGGTATTGCTGCAGCTCCATGAACACAACAGAAGCATCCTGGGTCTAGTTTGGATTTGCTTGCTGCTCCAAAGCCAGCATCTTCTCAGACGCAACAAGATCAAGTGCAGCAATGGACATTATCACATCCTGGATCTGATTCTTTTTTATTTAAAACGTAAACACCTTGGAAAACCACACTGAGGGGCAGCTGCTGGAGCTAGCCTTGGGCTTTTCAGATACTGATGCATTCATGGCTGGCTGAGCATTTTACATATTTCATCATCTCTCCAATCTCTGGTCTGGTTTCTGGTACCCAGTGATGCAGAAAAGTCCAAGTGACAGGACAAGAGCCCAACAGCTGCCACGCTGCAGTGCCATCTATGAGCCTGGTGAGCAACAGAGCAGGCAAATGCCACAGGGCATCAAAATACAGCCATTACAATAAACACAGAAATAAATAGGGAGGAGAAAAAAAAAAAAAGAAGAGAGCCAGGAGACAATCAAGTGCAAAACATCACAGAATTCGATCCAAAACAGCTGCCTCGACACAGTGATCCAGCAAGGAAAGGAGAGGAACAACCAAAAAGCCAAAATTGCCTCATTCTCACCCAGACAGTAATTTATGATGTAGCTTTTACAGCTGGGAGGTGGATTTATTTTCCTTTTTAAGTAAACCCAAAGCCTCATCACCTTGAGAATGTGAAGTCTTTCAGTATGTCAGATCCATGCAGAGTTGGAGGGGCTTTCCACCAGATGGGCTTCCTCACCTGGGGGTAGGATGTTACATTTGACTTGTGATGGATGTTCCCAAGCAAAAAAAAAAAAAAAAACCAACCCAAAAAACCAGCATACAACAAAGAAAAGCGCTGTCCGAACTTCAGGAGGTAAATGGAGATGGGCTTATAGGCCCATATGAGGACAGATGGTGGTCACATCCCATGGTGGGATGCTCCTCTACATGGGATGCCAGGGCAAGGAGTCTGCTGAAGTATCACTTCATCTGCAGTGCAAACAGTAAAGCACACTCCCCACTACCTGATTTTTATACAAATTCAGTGTAAGGAAATACATCATCATGTCTAGAAATAAAATCCAAAAAACAGGCCACAAAAGACCACCAACCCCTGAACCAAGAACAGCCCGAGTTTTATAACCTATTTCTGTGCCCACTGATACTACAAACTTAAGTCAGACATAATCCATTCTCACATTCCCCTGCTTCGAGTAAAAGCTAATGAACAAGAGCCCACATTACATCTTATCCTTGTTATATTTCATCTTTACAAATGAAAGAGGTGCCAAAAAAAAACCAGAAAAGGAGCAGATTTCACATGTGCTCCACGACTGGCTCTTCGGAACTGCAGTCCTTCTCCTCTGAGTGTACACGGCATCACGCCGGCAGGATGCGATGGCTGCAAGAATTCTGCTAGAAGATGTGAAGGAAGGATATTCTTGCTGCCAGGAGAGCTTGCACATCTACACTGAGGACACACAGGTGCCCCACTGTGATGCGAGCCACAGGGAGCAACCCTCAGCCAACCAACGCATGCATTTTGCCCAGCTCCTTCGCAATCCTGAGGGATTGAGCCCTGATCCCACGGAAGCAGCAGCCAGGGTGCAAGACTCCCCATGCAGGCAGAGTCCAGCCCACGTCCTAATTAAAGTATTGTAACAACGAGCTGATCCATACGCTTTGCGACTGCACATTCACGTGTTGGCACTGGCTGCCACGTGCTGTCTTTTACAAACAACCAAAGGGAAACCAGTATCAGAATGTAAATCTTTTCTTTGCAGGCACCCAGGCAATATAATGAGCACTTGGGCTGTGAAAAGCCCTGTAATCCTAAAAGACACATCCAACTCTAAGTTGAGATGTCAAGCTGCTGAAGTAATTCATCCCACGGGTGGCTGCGGAAGGACAGGCATTCCCGCATCAGCGGCAGGGCAGGCGCAGAGGGTGCTTAATCCTTGCTAAACCATGCCAGAGTTTGCTGGCAAAGAGCATTTTTGTGCTCGTACACTGGCTTTGAGTGGCATTCGGAGGACATACCTTGGCCACCAGCCAAAACGGCAGAGCTGCTGATCAGGAGGTTGGAGGGGATTTTATGCTAGGAGGAGTCAGCTGGTCCTCTCCTCTCAAGAATCATCAAATGGTTAGGGTTGGAAGGGATCTTTAAAGGCCATCTAGGCTAATATCCCTGACATGGGCAGGGACATCTTCAATAAGATCAGGTTGCTCAGAGTCCCATCCAACCTGGCTTGTTGCCAGGGATGGGGCATCAGCTTTCTCTCTGGGCAGCCTGTGCCAGGGCCTCACCAACCTTTTTGGTGATTTAGCCAGGTGTCCAC
>WBNH01011641.1:0-189806 GCA_013401255.1 Urocolius indicus | reverse complement strand
GTAATGGCGTGAAGCTGGAACACAAAAAGTTCCATTTAAATAAAGAAAAAGCTATTTTACTTTGAGAGTGAGGGAGCCCTGGCACAGGCTGCCCAGAGGGGTTGTGGAATCTCCTTCCTTGGAAGTCTTCAAGACCCTCCTGGACCCATTCCTATGTGACCTGATCTAGGTGGACTTTCTTCTGCAGGGGAGTTGGACTAGATGATCTCTAAAGGTCCCTTCCAACAACACTACCATTCTATGATTCTATGATACAGATGAAGCAATTGATTAATAGTTTGTTTGAGAACAATTTCTATACTGAATTCTTGGGCTTGAGTTGGTAAGATTTTAAAATCAATGACACTTTTCTAGGGAATGAATGGGACAGGAAACAAAGCTGGTGAAGGGTCTAGCCAACAGGTCTTATGAGAAGCTTCTGAGGGAACTGAGGATGTTTAGCTTGGAGAAGAGGATGCTGAAAGGAGACATGATCACTCCCCATAACTATCTGAAGGGGAGCTATAGTGAGGTGAATGTCCATCTCTTCTCTCCAGTAATGAATGATAGAACATGAGGAAACAGGTTTAAGTTGCATCAGGGGTGATTTAGGTTGGACATTAGGGAGAACTTTTTCACTGAGATGGTTATAAAACATTGGAATGGGCTGCCCATGAAGGTAGTGGAGTCCCTAGAGATATTTAAAAGACAGATAAATGAAATACTGAGAGGTATGGCTTAGTGATGGGCCTGGTAGTGTGAGATGACTAGTTGGACTCAATGATCTTAAGGATCTTTTCCAAACGTAATGATTCTATGAGAGTCTGTGAGAAAGGAGGTGTCCAAAAATCTTAGTAGTCTCTGGGTAATACAATACGATAGCAAGTAACAAAAATAAAAGTCTGTTGGTCACTCACATGTCATGATTTCATGACAGTGTGACACAACTACATGTCAAATTACATGGAAGAAACAGGACCTAGAATGCTGCAACCCATCAGCTGGGACATGGTAACTGATATACCTATGCTGAGGTTGACAAAACTGTTAGGCAATATCTGTTAGCTCTTATTTTGATTCAACATTCTCTGTCCCTTTGACATGACATTAAAGTGGTCTATTACCCAAACAGCTGGTGATCTCTTCCCTCTCCAGCTGTATGGCAGCTCAGATTGAGGAACTGACCTGGTTGAAAATCTCCTTGCCTAAAAAAGTAGGTTGGCTTCCAGATGAACCAGTCTCCTTTGTTAACAGGCATGCTGTAGAGCTGCTGTCCTTATTGCAGGCAAGAAGGAGGATGCAGGAAAGAGCATGGGAGAGCTGCACTGCACCTTTGGGCTTATTTGCTGAACCAAAGTGAACTGCTACATTTAACCTCATTGTGGAGACATCCTGCTCTTTTAAATTCCATCAGGTGCTTTTAACTGTAGCTACCTCAGGACTAACCAAGAAGGAAGAGTGACAGAATATTTACTTTTATTTATTTTTTTAATATCTGATTATCTTAGGATAACAAAGATAAGAAAAGGCCTAAGAAAAATGTAAACAAAGGAATCATGAAGGACATTATAAAGTGATAATCTCTGTTGTTTGTTTGGTCTTTAGAAATGAAAATAGGTAAAGAAATAAAAATCCAGTAGAAAGCAAGGATCTTTACTAAGCAATAGCCCAGAAAGACAGGAGGGGCGGGAAAAAAGAAGTAGAGAAAAAAAAGATCAGAGAAAAACTTTAGAGGAGCATAATGACTCAGCTGTGACAGTTATTTATATGTTTCTCGCATACAAAATACATTTTTGCACTAGATAAAGAAAAAGATAACTCACATTCTGCAATTAAAAGCAATAAAGAAAATTCACTCCCAGACTTCCTGGGGTTTTGATGCTTCATTCAAGGCCTGTTGTTTCTGGTTATGATATCTGTTGTCACTGTTAGGGCAGGCCTGCAGTTTCCACCTTCTGGGATTTGTTGTGTGATATGCCTAGGGGCAGGCATTTTAAAGCAAGGCTTTTCAGAGCCACTGGTCCTCTGTTTGTGTTGTATATTCTGGAAAACAAACAAACAAACAAACAAATCAAACCCTCATGACCCTGCTTCAAAGGGTAAGAAAATGGTATCTACTGCTTTCCATGCCCGCTTTTCCTTTGACCTCACTGCTGAACAAATAGTTCAATCAAGGACAGCGTGAATGCATTTTAGGGGTCTCTATCATATCAGTCCCTTCCAGTCACTGTGACACTTCTGCATGAAACCTCATCAACTTAAAGGAAGACACACACAGTGCTGGGCTTCACAGCTGTCTCTCCCTTACCTGGTTCAGAGTCTAATCTCTTTTGTTCTTCTGTGAGTTAGTTATTTGCAAATCATTTTATGCATAACATCCAAGAAAGTCTGATATTATAAAACTATTAGATAGTATGAAATGATGGAAAAGCACACAGCATCTAAAGAGCCACTCATATTTTTCTGAGTGAAGCAAAGAAGAAAATAAGCCAAGCCAAATTTAAACATGTGAAATTGCCTTTTTTTTTTTTTCAAGGAAAACAAATACTTTCACAAATATGAAGTGATAGGCCTTCCAAAGACTTAATACAGATCCAAAAAGGATTATTGGATTGCCCATTTGTACAGTAAATTGCAAATGGTAGGAGGAAAAAAGTCACAGTGATTTTGTAGTCTGAGAAGCCACGCTATGTCCAACCTCAATGCAATGCACTGATGGCATACTTGTACCATGTATCGTTAAAGTTTTGTGCAATCTAATTATTTAACACATTTTAGAAATGGGATAATCAACTGATCTTCTGAGAGGTTTTAAACTTATTAATGCTCTGTCCTGGTGGGGTGGCATTATTGTCTTTTCTTGCGTCCTTACTGAGTTTTGCCCAATTATTTTGTTTTCAATGGAACAATGAAGGCAAATAGTAGCAGTATAATAGGGAGCCCATTTCTGGGCCTTGTAATGGCATTTGCTTATCTCTTTGGAAGGGAAAGATCTTCCTCTTCATGGTCTTTGCACATTAGCCTGGCCATCAATTTCTGTAGGACAGTCTCATCTGCTCTGAGCTCTCTGAACTGGGAAACTGAATCTGATCATAGAATCCTAGAATCCTAGAATCATAGATTCATAGAATGGCAGGGTTGGAAGGGATCTTTAGAGATCATCTAGTCCAACTGCCCTGCAGAAGCAGGTTCACCTAGATCAGGTCTCATAGGAACATGTCCAGGTGGGTCTTGGAGACCTCCAAGGAAGGAGACTCCACACCCTCCCCGGGCAGCCTGTGCCAGGGCTCCCTCACCCTCACAGTAAAGTAGGTTTTTTCTTATGTTTAAATGGAACTTTTTGTGTTAATGGCTTCATGCCATTACTCCTTGTCCTGTTGCAAGATACCACTGAATAAAGGGATGCCCCAACCTCCTGACACCCACCATTTTGACATTTGTAAATAAGTTCCCCTCAGTCTTCTCTTTTCTAGACTAAACAGCCTCAGTTCCCGCAGCCTTTCCTCGTATGAAAGATGTTCCAGTCCCCTGATCATCTTAGTGGCCCTGTGCTGGACTCTCTCCAGAAGTTCTCTGTCCCTCTTGAGCTGAGGAGCCCAGAGCTGGACACAGGAGCAAGGCAACCTGTCCCTGCTGTGCTGAGCTTTGTGGGTATAAGGGCCACCACTCTGCCCTTTGATGTAGGCATCCCTTTTCCCCAGGGTTTCAAGGCATCCCAGCCCCTCTCCTCTTTTCTCAGGGTGCTGGCAACCTGCTGCCAGCTCAGCTCTGCATCAGAGTGAACTGAGCAAAATCCCCACCTGATGCTGAGGAACAAAATTTCAGGGCAGATTGCTTTGTCTTGGGCAATACTTACAGATGTGGAGGACATCCTCTTCCTCCTGGGTGACTACTTCTTTCTCAGAAGGATTTGCCAAAATCCCTACAAGGACAGCATTCTCTACTGAGGTTTTGCAGAGAAGGAAGTGACACGAGACAATGCTATAACTGAAAAGGTTCAGGTTTTCCCCTTAATTTTGTCAGTTCCTCCTCTGTCCTTTTCCAGGCTTTGCTGATAATTCTTGACTGCTTTGCGACAAACAGATGCAACAGGGACTTCAGCAGGGATTGTTCTAATTGCTAGCTAGAAGTCTAGGCAGGGAAAGGACAAATAGCAATTTAAAAATGTGCATTAAAATCCAAAAAAAACAAAACAAGGGTGTTTGTCCACATAATTAATGCTCCTTTTGATGTTTCAGACCAAGGAAATTAAATTCAGAAATCACACAAGCAGTTTTTCTTCGTTCTGCAGGCAGCCCTGGTGACATACGGCAAGTAAGTGGTGCATGAAGACTTAAAGGTAGTTTTGGAGCGTGGATTAATGATAGTCTGAATCTGACTGAACTCAGGTGTATTCTAAGACTTTTTTTAAAAAGATGAGTACTTTGCAGTCTTCAATGAATGGAACAGTAGATTGACAAGAGATCCAAATCAGCCCATGCATGCCTCTCATACCCTGACAGCCCTCATGTAATGTATGGGCCTCTGTACTTCCACCTTCCTCTTGTCCTCAGGCTCCATTTGACCTTTATGGGGTCAGACTTTTCAAATGACCTAATGCAATATGGATACCAAGTCAATAGGCATGTTTGCTGTACTTGCTTCATAATCTGAATGGAGGTAGGATGTACGCTCAGGCTCACAAAACACCTAAATACATCCACCAACCAGAACTAATTCACAGTATGAATTAATTAACAAAAAGTAAAAGCTAGAGAAGGGGAAAACTGGCATGATTTTTCACCCTTTATTGTATATTACTTCTCCCTGTTCTAAGAAGCACTCAAAATGAGTTGCAGGAACTGTGATTTGCATTGCTTGATCATGTTTATACATGTTGTCAAACGACTCTGTGCTGCTTTAGTTACACCCAGTACTGACACCCATTATAAATGCAGGGTTTTATGAGGCTATTTAGGAACCGCAGAGCCTTATGTACTAGGGCTTGTGACATAGATAACAATACAAGTCATATTTAGAGAGCTGCTCGCTTCCATCTTTCTGTTAGTAGATTTTAAGGATTACAGGTGATTGATCACTCTGTATCACAGAGGTCAGTGAATTTCAGCTGGAATTTCCTGCAGCGAGTGCAAATAATAAACAGCATGGGTTTATTCTTTGGTTTTGTTTTGTTTTTTTATTAATCCTGGAGCATAATACAGATAATCTTATTTGAAGACAGGGCAAAGATGTCAGGATACGACTCTCTCTTCCAGGTTCAAAATGAAGACTGTGTTTTATGGTGTGGGAAGCTTGTCCAGCTGGTATTCAAAGTGCACATAATTGCTTCTAGTCATAGCACTGCTTTGAAGGAGACACTGTCAAGTTTTCATGATTATCCATCCTGCTCATGAACATCGTATATAAATGTAATGCAGACAGATACACATATCCATCATGCATGATTGCTGTTCATCTTGCCCTCTTTCAAAGTGCCAGAAAGGACAAGAAATGCTGTACTGGGGAATACAGCCTCTTAAATGACAGCAGCAAAAAAAATTGCATATAGTAAAATAATGCAGAAGAGAGCAGAAGAGAATGACAGTTTGGTTGTTGGCTTTCCCTCTACCATGCAGTGGAGTCTGTAAGTCTGAAAACCCAACACGTGGTAATCAAACAGATTTCCTGTGTGCATGGTAATTCTGCAAGAGCTAGTCTAACGGCAGTGCTGCCCTAAGTGCTAACTAGCGTATTTTCAGGATCTCAGTAGCATGTGACCTGTAGGGCAATGACCACTTGGCCACTTTTCTATAGCACTTGAGAAAACTCTAGGGACCTTCACAGCCTTTCCACGTCTCTCCTCTGCAGCACCACAGTATGGCAAGCAAACGTGCTCAATTGCTGAAGGCAACAATAAGCTTATGCAGCTTAGCCCTGCCCAATGAAATTACAGTTCAGTTCACTGTGATCGGTGCCCTCAGCCTCCATTTGGAGAATAATTTTCCTGAAAGCAACTGTTCTCAAAGCTTGATAATATCTCTTGCCTCCTGCTAGTCTTTGTAGAAATAAACCCCTTACTTTCCTTTTTCATTAAATAGTTTCAGAAAGCCAAAATGCCGATGCTTTAATAGTATTAAAAAAAAAGAACACTAAGTTTGACACTAACCTCACAGATAAAAATACCAATCAGACTTGAGAGCACAGTGTAAAATGGAGGAAGCACTGAAAACTCTTTAGGCTTGAAGCTATGATAGGCCCCCAGTCACTCACTGAACCCAGACATGAACGCATCTTCCCTAATGGAAATACCGTCATACTCAGTAAGTGTTTTATTGTTAGCCACGCTGGCTGTCCCCCAGAACAGAGAATGCAATGAGTTCCTCCCACTGGCTAGAGAAATCTCCGTGAACATTCATGTGTACAAGGCTACTGAATGTTTTGTGATGATCCAAGCTTGAGGCATCTCTGCTCTTGAGTCTCTCCCCTGAAATCTGCTATTCATTCCCAGTTTCTTCCCTACACCACACGCTCTCCTAGGTGTGGTGTCTGTTTCTTTTCAGGCTTTGGGTTTTTTAAAGCTGGGGTGTTTCCTCAGACAGCTTGCAGCAAGGTTGCTTCAGTGGTCTCCCCAGCAGAAGCAAGTAGTGAACAGGAACACCTTCAGGCAGTATTGTCACTAAATGCCCTGTGTCATGAAACAACAGCCCAAGTAATTACACTTTTGTCAGCACTTCCCTTGATTTCACGGGTTAGGAGGAGGAAGACAGGACATACTACAAAGATCAAGGGCTGAAATGACTAAGCAGTTAATTAGGGAGGTCTGAAACTCTCAGTACCTTCCTGGCTCTTAGCTAGACTTACTGCTGCTGTTGGGATGTGAGCAGGGCTGAAAAGAGAAGGACAGAAGGGGAAGCTAGGTGTGAAATCAGAGCCCCACTACTGTTGTGGCATTCAAGGCCTGGGAAAGTTGTTACCCAAGGTGCTTCTTGGAAAGTCTGCTCCCGTGAGATGATGTTCCTCTGACAGCCCTCCTGCTTCACCCTGCCGACTCAGATGCCCTGTTTATGCATTCCCAGATGCCTTTATCCTGCTCTGCAAGGGCTTGGGTGGCTTCTTATCAAACTAATTTCTCATCTTTCAGAAGTTGTATTCATTAGTAATGCAGAAAAGTTTCCCATGCACTACAGCCTTGTAAATGGAATTGGTGCTGACAGTATTAAGTGCCTCATAATGTTCCCTTCCCAGGAAGCTGGTGTGTCATCCCACTGCCAGTTTTCAGAAACATTTCCATTTCTCAAGTGAAATGTTATAGGAGGAAGACGAGGACTGATCTCAGAAATCAATACCTGCAGATAACTGTGCTGCTCCTTTGGGAACTTGTTGGTATGAACCAGCACAATGACAAATTGGGGGAAATGATGTTTGATCAGGTTTTGTAGAAAGCGGTTACGTTATTACTTACGTTATTACTTACTACTTCTGCAGCACTGTAAAATAGTAACAATGGTTTGCTTCTGCACAAAGTATTTCCATTTAATTTATTTGTCCTCAGCTTGCATACGTGTACGATAACTGCTTGAAACAGAGTTAACATTACAGAAAAATCTCAGTTTATTGTTAGTCTGTTATGGTTGAGTCCAAAATTTTTGCTCTGCTGGTTTATTTGGAAACATTCTTGATCCTCTTTTCTCAAAAGGGATAAAGTTCTTACTTAAAATAAGCATTCTGCATTACTCCATCCTCATTTACTTTATACAATGTCAGGCTTCCATCCTACATGTGCAGTGCAAACATACAGCAACTCCCAGCCCTGCTACTTGCCCTGCTGGGTTAAACCACACAAATTGCCTGTAAGTGGTGAGCAACCAAAAAGCGCTTTAACCCTTGCATAGGAGGTCCTTAACCACTTTCCTTATGAATGAATATGATTATTCCTTGTTAAATTATTACATTTTCCATTTGTTTCATACTTATAGAGCCTAGTGTCAGTTACCGAAGAGGAAAATGTTTTTTACATGAGCCTCAGACAGTTAAAGAAGGAGGTACTGCAGTATTCAGCACATACTGCTCTTGGCTCTGCCAATTTCATGAAGGATGTGGCAAAAAGTAGCTTTTCCTACCATTTAAAAAGCATAGCATTTTGGTTTTGGGGGTTTTCTTTTTGTAACAACGGTTCAGTACAAAAACCCTGAATTTCCACGGAGATGCTCTGTCTGCCTGGTGAAGTGCCCTTTCATCTCTGAAACACGTTTCCTTTTTAGACAAAATGAGAAAGAAAGGCCTCCAAGACAGATGTACACGTTGTGCTGTTGGTGTGGCTGTCATGCAGAGGCATATTGCAGTCTATGGAGAAGGTTGGGAAGATTTCTTGTTTCCCTCCACGAATTCTTTCCTGCAAGAGCTCAAGTCTGTGGGACAAAATGAGATGTATGTTACTTCCAACACTTCTGCATTGTCTGAATGTTGGTGCTTCTGCTTTCTTTCTCCAAAATATCCTTTGTCTCATTTGTTATTCTCTGACTTTTGGCGCTTCTGGTCTTGGCCGCTTTCCAAAACGTCGGGGCAGAAACACTAAGGTGTCACCCGGCACTGTCAGGGATTACCACCTGCCCGGCTTTCCTCAGCCCTCCCGCCGGGTGCTGCTGGAATAATCAAGTAGAACTGAAAGACTGAATTTTAATGAAGCTTTTAAACCAGACAACAATGCAGTGAGAGATCCGATGGCCCAAAATTCTTCCGCGGCTATGACTTGCCTAAGCACTAGAGCTTAACTTTCAGCCATCAAAAAGAAGAATAGGAGAGGAGAGACTGATATCGAGGACATCATCTCTCCCTGAGGAGGTCATTGGCATGCACCCGGGGTTGTGTGATACCTGCTTGCATGTGAAAAGGCAGTTTCTCACAGCACTTCTGGTTAATGGTTCTGCATATTCTGTGCCGAATTCTTTCCTTTGAAACTAAGCACCAGTTTACCCGAATTTCCAGGTACAGCCCGAGCTCCCAGAGTATGTAGAGAGGTACAGAGGATGGGATTATCCCCTTGGCTTCACTTCTCGGACAGGTCGGGGAATGAACCGCGTGCTCCCTCCCGACATCTTCCCCGACACCCCCACCCCGACCCCACGACGGCGGGGAGGAGCGAGAGGGGACCGTTGCCATCTCTGGGGCATTCTCCTCTATAACTTATTTTAAGTGATAGCCCACTGCCTGCCTTTGTTGTACAGCCAGAGACACCGCACTGATACAGCCCCGACAGATGCGCGGACTTTGTTGCTTCTCTTCTTTGAAGGATAAACTGAGAAGGCATCCTAACTGTAGAAAGGCCATATTGTGCAGGAGGAGTGCAAAAGCATTGTGTCAGAAAACGTATCGATTCAATATTAATTCCACGTTTCAACTAAAATGGAAGTGTGAAATATGACCTAACAGATAATCAGATGTGGATCCAGGAGCATGGCAATGAATAGCTGCACTTAAGAAGACGTTAACAGTTCATGGCAATGTCCAGAGCCTAAAGTTAATCACTCTCCCCTAGCATATGTGCTTCTAATTGAAGAAGCCATTGTAAAAATAAGGCTGTCAAGACGGCGTGGGGGAGGGGGGGTGGGGGGGGTGGGGGGGAGTGGTATGGGCAGGGAAAGAGAAAGAAAAAAGGAAAAGAAAGAAAATATAGCTTACACCCTTAACTGCTTAATTCTCCTACAGACGTTTCATAAACAGTTTGGTTTTTTTTTTTCTCAAAGTAAGTCTGTCACAGGGACGACTCACACGCTACTTTGTTAGCTCAAAGCTTTTTGATCTCGGGGGTTCCTTGTGTTTCCCAATCAGCCTTTGAGTGCCACAGAGCAGAGCCGCAGAAACATGTCAAAAGCAAAGAGGGATTTGAAGTGTGGAACATAACCACTAATAAAACGAAATGTATACAAAACCTGGGAAAGTCCAAGGAGATTTCCTGAACCGAATTGCGCAAAGCAAACACCCTACAGCTAAGGAAGCTGGATAGCTGAGTTAAGCGTCCACAAGTATCAGGGCAAAGATACCATATTAACTGCTGCTAATGAGTGCAAACATGAGTATAATCGCTGGGAAATGCTGTTAGTGTTTAAAAACAAACAAAAGAACAGACTGAAACAGTAAAACTGTCTTCTCCCCTTGCAGGACCTGTCTGGACAGGTTGATAAATCCCTGCCTGCAGCAGCTCCCCATGGGGTGGCAGAGGGGTTGTAGCCTGATCCTGGGGGTCCCTCTCCTCTATCCTCCACTCAAAGTGGGAGCCCAGAGGCCTGGCCTGGCTTCACTGATTTCCACTCTGCCACCTCTGAAGACGCAGATTGAGTGCTGGTGGGAAGATCAGGAGAGATTCATCTTTCCCTGGTATCTGGTGCACAGGCGATTTAGCACGTTGGCGTTTTCCAGTCTGTCCTGGATGTTAGCCCTCTAAGTATGTTCTTCATTCCCACCTCCAAATCCCAATTGCCACTTTATTAGTGTTTTCTACTGGACTAGCTGAAAAAGTCCCATATTCTGAGTGCCTTCTTTCTGTATACTGAGGAAATACCCTTCTTCCAAGAGTTAACTTGCTGTCCCCGTAATTGTCTGGAGTTTGCTCTCCCGGATAACACCAGTTGTCTTTTCTCCCCAGAGAAGCCGTGTTGATGCTTGTGTAGTCCCTACAAGGGTGTTGTGACCTTTGTAATTTTTTCCACTATGTTTTCCTGAGAATATGGCAATAAATTGAAGGAACATTATCTTTGTTTTCTTCTACATCTGTCATAATGATTCACACAGTCCCTGTGTCTACAGACAGTGCATTTTTCATCCCCTAAGTAGGACGTGCCTAACAACCCTTCTCCTCTGACAATCACCACTGTGCTAAGGAGCAATTTGTCATCTGTTGCTTTGGGCAGCCGTCCTGAAGAAGTACTCTTGCACACGCTGAGAGCAAGGCTGGTGGTGGGCAACTGTTAGGCCATACCTCCACAGGTTTGAAGTCTCCTGCATCTGAATGTTCCTGATCTGCCTGGGGTGTGCTGGCCTCATGGGGGAGAAGCAGCTAGTCTGGTGTGAGGCATGATGGAGCTCCTGCTTTCAGGCCTGCCAGCATTGGTGAGTCTGTCAGGGAGATAACAATTGTTACAGACAGGAAAGAAGGGACATGAGCCAAGTGACTGCCAAACTACTCAGGGAGCATGCAGCAGGAGCTGGAAGAGAACCTTGCCTCTGAGCATTGCATTAGTGTCCTAAACCTGGGAGTGAATAAGAATCAGACATTACCTCACCTGAAAATGTCTATGGTACAAAGATCTAATTTCCATCAATCCTTTTGACTTTGTTTCCTCTTGCATGACTGCGGGCCAACACCTGTGCTCTGTGTGACCTTCTGAAAACTCTACAGCTGCCCAGTTATGTGATGAGACACCTGTGCAAGTGCCTGTCTTTATGTGCTATTATTAGATCTCTGCAGGGCCAAAATTATCTCTCTTAATATAACATTACTGCATGATTCTGGTAGACTGAAAAAAAAAATATTCACAGAGACCTAATTACAAAAGGAAAGAATTTGAATGTATGGTATATGTTAAAAGAAATATGTGTGTGTGTGTCCCATTTTATAAATGTCTAGATCTACTGCACCTAATTTTCAAGTTTGTCTGTTTTGCTTTTTCTTTAGTATGTGACAATTTAACTGAGAACAAAATGTACCTTAGGCTGCCTACTCTTATTAAAAATCATTGAATTTTTCACCCACACTTTTCTTCCTTTGCTTATCTGCAGAGCCTATTTGCTTAAATCAAAGCTTGTGATTCACTGGCACATCAAAAGAGCAGCCCCTATCATGTCACTTTTATTATTGCACCTTGTCTCTCAGATCTCCACCATACCCATGATGCAAAAGAAGGTCCCTTTATCACTTCACTTCATTTCCTTCTGCTCTTAGTGGAATCTGAGTTAGCAATCAGAATAGTAATGATTTACCTCCAAGGGAATGTGAATGCCAGCCAAGTTCCTCTGGTAAGCGGGGAAATCAGTTTGGTATTGTTTACTCATCCCCTGTGGATTTACCAGATGGCATCAGACAGCATAATTTGGAGTCCATGCTCAAAAGAGAGGCAAAGCTTGAATTGCAGGAATTGATAATGGGAATTTACCAGGAACAGTTCTGGTTTTTTTTTTTTTTTTTGAGAATTTGTCATGTCTTTCATCTTTTTTTGTAAAACATGGAAGGAAACAGAACATGTTGTAAGCATACCTGGACCCTTAATGAGTTAAGCAAGCCATTTTAAACACAGTCACTTAAGAATGATTTTGGCTACTCTTCTAATAACTGCTTTCCCCAGAGAGGATGCTCTGCCTGGACTGGAGTGAAGGTCCAGAGCAGGTCAGCAGAGAGGAGGCAGTGTAAAATGAGGCATTGCAGCTGTTTCCTTCTAGGCTAGCTCTGCTTGAATGCAGTAAATAGAGGATTTAGGTTGCTGTTCTTTAAATATCCCAAGCATAAATTATTCACTCAAAATACATTTGTCAAAGAACAGAAGCACTAGGAATACAGAAGTGGAAAGCTTTAGCAGAGTCTGAACCAGCTACAGCTTTACTGACCACAGCACAAAGGGCTCAGTATAGCCTGATGGCCCTGCCCCAAGGGGTGGAGGAGATGATCTAATCATTCTTTTCCATCTCTTTTCTGCAATTCTATGATTTTATCTGTTTTCAGGCCAGATTCTAAACTGACATAAGCTTTCCTGTAGTGAATACTGCTGCATTGATTTATAGCTGCTGAGTGTCTGGCCTTTGAGGACTGTTTTAACCTTTAGAATATTGATTTCTCTTCTTATTTTCCCCAATGCTGGAAGCAAACCCCTTAGTCAGGTCACTGGTTGTGCAAAATGCAAAAGTGTGCTGGTGATTTGCAAAAATGAGTGACCAAAGAGGTGAAAAGTTCAGCAGCTCTTGGCTGCAGCACTACATAATCGCTCTAAAAGGGGCCATGGCCTCCTGGAAAGAGGCATGGCCTCAAGAAAATCACTTGACAGAGACGTTTATTGGTTGGAACCCATGCTGCTGTGGATGAAGAACCAGAACTGGAGGGAAGTGGCAGGAACAGGGGGCCCAGAGCTGGGCTCAAGGCTTCAATGAGGAGGATGGGAAGGCATTTTTCCTTGGTGCCCACTTGGGGCAGTCCTACCTCAGAAATCTGATTGCCGCTGACCCATCCTTCGTGTAACCATCACATTCACTCCTTCCTCCTCCCCCTCTCCCATTCAGGGCAGCCCCACACCCCTGGGCTGGGAAATGTCCTTGGAGAACAGGAATGCTGGCTGGTGGTAGAGGACAGTCTATGAAGATAAGAGGAGTGTGAGGACCAGGAGCATAAAAATAGTTTGCAAAGCACCAGTGGTGGATGCTAGCCAGATCTCCTCCCAGAAAGCATCCAAGAGGGAAGCTGAATTTTGGTCCATGAAGAACAGCATTTGTCCTGGTTCTTGGAAGGACAATACCAAGCTGCACCCTCACTGCTGAAGTACCCCCTGCTCTTAGGGGCTCAGGGGAGCTGCTGAAGGAAGGAGGGGCGTGAGAGAGGCCACCTACTGTGTCTTCATGCAAGCAGCTGTGGAAGTTGTTGAAAATTTCTAGAGATACAAATTGTGCATGGGTTTATGGTGTGACAGAGCTGCTGAGATCAAAGGGGGCCAAACTGGGAGCCCCAGCTGGTCCCCAGTCTTTCTAGTGACTTCAAAGACAGCTGGCCGACCTGAAAAGGTGTCTGTCAGGGTAAAATACATCTTGCTATTTTAGCTAGGTCTGACAGACATCTACCTTTATTGAAGCTGCTAATCACAGCAATAAGAACAGCTATCATCCTCACATCCCCCTACTTAGTCACTAGTGTTTGGTTTTCTAAAGGGAACAGATGCCTTCCTCTGGAGCACCCCAGTGGAGACTGAGATGCATGAAGAGAGCAGCCATACCATGCGCTATCCCTCCTATCTGTGTTGACAACAGTGATTAATAACATGATCTGCTAGCAAGAAGTGGGATTCAGAGCTGGGAGTTTACCTGCCTGCTGTACCCACTCTATGGTCTCACTTCATAACTGACTAAGTGAAAAAGCAAGTTTTCATTTGGTTTCAGTGCTGAGTTATCATTCATTACAGGTTTATAACACAGGAAAAAAATTCAAAATCTCATATGTTCCAACCTGTTTTCAACATATTTATCAAACACATGGTGACATAACAGTACAGTACATACTTGGGTATTTAGCTGCCAGGGAGAGGGTGTGATTTGTTCACATGCAATGTTTGTCCCCCGTGTCAACATCTAGACCACCACAATGACTTTGAAAGTCCTATGTACTGCCTACAGCTGAGTTAAACATCACAGAAAGCCTCCTTTTCATCCTGCAGGGAGAGCATGACATGGGCACAGGGCCCACATGACCTTTGGACAGCTTTCCTGTTGTTGTTTTACTGTCTTGCTCTGTCCTGGCAGTCCTGCCCAGCATGGGGCTGACTGTACTGAAGATGATGCAGGGGTGATCATGGCCATGGGCTGGGCCTGAACCAGATCACAACTGGGAGAAGCAGGTGGTGGGGGCAGCAGTGTCTTTACCAGCACTGTGCTGGTCTGTGTTGCATGGCAGTGGGGTTTTCCACGGCTGTCAGGCTGGTGTGGCCACATATGTGCTCTGGCAAGCCATGATATGGTGAGGCTGAAGGGCAGTGCTGTGGCGGGTTAGGGCTTGGTGGTCTGGCTCAGCATGTCAGAGCTGGGAGAGCCATCCGTCGGCAGCCTGGGATGCAGGCATCGCATGTGTGGGCTGTCATCCTTCCTATATTCCTTTTCAGGCCTTGGTGCTTTCACAGGGATTCCTTCACTGGAGCCTTGGATGTCTGGGCATGCTTAACTACATCTTGCTTCACTCCTGTGGAGTGGTCAGCCTCTAATCTGGAGGGCTCATTTTGTCCCACTTGTACTCTTGACATCTAAATATGTGAGGAGTAAGGCGAGTGTGCGTTAGCCACTGCACTGGGGTGAGAACTGCATGGTACCGGTGCAGGTCTGAACCATCACTGCAGGGACTTCTGCAGAGCTGTTTCAGTGCCCTTCACCTGGAGCTCTTCCCAGTGCATTGGGTGCCGGTTTGCAAAGGCCCTTCTGGTTTAGGAGTAACCTGGAGGAATGCCTCAAAATGTCACACGCTCCCTTTCAGTGCTTTGAAGTGCCCTTTTCTCACAGAGAAGCCAATTGCTTGTAATGCAATGGTAGCTGTGAAGCTGGAAATACCTCCTCTCATCTCTTCCCCTATTCTAATGTGCCCCCTAGCAGAAGAAAGTCCAGAGGGGCGGGTAGCATTGTGCCAGTTCCCCAGAAATTCCCTGCTGCTTGCTTTATGGCAGCCTTCCAAGTTTGTAGAACCTTGAGAGCAATGCAAAGTGATCCTCTTTCCCATCTGCTTTGAAGTTTGGGGCTTTTGAGGTTTTGAGTTATTATTTTTTGGGGGGGAGAAGAGAGTTTTAGGGGATTTATTTTTTGTTTTTGTTGGTGCATTAATCTGCAGTGAATCTCACCTTAGTTTATCTAGATCCCTGACATGGATAAAAAAATTACCCCAGCCACTTTTTCCCACTCCTCTGTTACTGTCGGTACCTATAGTGATGTCCCATTGGCATCAACTGCAATGTGTGTTAGTGTACTATTTACTCACCAGTAATCTGCTGACTGTCAGAAAAACAGAGAGAAGAGTATTTGGTAGCTAACTATCTGGCTGAACAATTGCCTGAAAATTGTAAGGTTACCCACTAAAAAAAAAGGATACATTTAATATTTTTGTTACTATCCATTAAATCGCCTTCCCACCAATGTGAAGCAGTTAACAGTGTACCTGCCTGTTCCTTGGCTTGCTGTGAGGTGTCAGATCTCCTCTCAGGAAAGCAGTTATCCACACAGGCTCAAAATATACTTAGCATACTGTACGCATACTAGTCTCTATTACAGGTATGTTATTATACCACTGTTTCCACGCAGCTGGCAGAAATGAAGTCAGTAAATACATTGGGAAAGACACACTGCCATGACCGCTATCTTACAGGAACATTTTCTTTTAGAATTGTCTCCACACATTTCAAATATTTTAGACTAGCAAGTAGATGTAAGCACTGCCTGAAGCTGATCGTACCCAGTATTTGTCACAGGAACCCTTTCCTACAACAAAACCTTTCCTATCACTTTTCCTATAATAAAACTTAGTGTTTTACGCTTACTTCATTTCTATCTAAAATGTAAAGATTTTTAGCTTCATAACAGCTGCGATAACCTTTAATCACATCTTCCAAAATTGGTTTCTTTGTACACCCAGGATTGTGGAAAGCCTTACTAACATAGTCAATAATCTGATCATCAGCAAAAAGCTAATATCCAAGCCTGAAGTTAGAAGGAGAAAACCAACTAGTCAGGTCAGGTTGGTGGTTTTAAGATCATCTTAATTATTTCAACTCCAATCCAAAAAGAGGTTGAGGATTTTCAGCTTGCATTACAATCACTGGGAAGTCAGTGCTCAGGGCTATGCAAGAGTGGGCCTGAGAAAGGAACAATTTCGAGTGCTGTAATGGCTGACGAGGAACTGAACCTGCTTGCACTACACATTGGTTTAGCTCCAAGACAGTAAAGCAAGAGAGCTTGTCAAGGCAAAAGTACACCAACATGCTGTGTGAGAGAGGCCAGAGTACAAGTTCAAACACATCTTTCTGGCTGCCAGAAGCACTGCATAATTATTTGAGAGCACTGCTGTGCAAAGTCTCACTGAACAGGTCTGTTTAATTTTAGCTATTAAATACAGTGAGTCCCATGACTGGGCTGCTTGCTGCTTTGTGAAATGCAAGGCTTGCTTATGAAATCTGATTTCTCTTTTCCTTCTTGCCTCCAGACCATGTCCTTTTCATGTTCTAAAGCAAATATATATAGCTAATCCTGTATTATTTGTAATTACTGAATGCTCTGCTTCTGTTAAATTAGCTTCTCCAACTGCAGTTCTGCATTCAGCTGACACTGGACACTTCATTGGATGTGTCAGCAGACAGCTACTCTCTGTTATCTGCACAGGAGCAGTTGCCTACACCTGAGAAAGGGTCTTCAGCTTCAGAGTCACGAGGAGGATTTCAGTTCCTCTCCTAAGTGTGTCTGGGTCAGCCACAGGGCTATAGTTGCTCTACACAGTGGTTTCCTCCTCTTTGCCCCAGTTTTGGCTCCTGAAATTAATTGAATCTGGCATGAAAAAGTGATTTTCTGTACCAAAACCCCTTTGAGATAAATTTCTAAACCAGAGCAAGAGGAAGAAAATTCAAGAGGGGAAATAACTAGCCTACCAGTAAGGGAATGAGGCAGCTCCATATCCTAGTCCTGTGTTTAATATGCCTTATATTATACAGAGGAACGTCATCTAGAACTCTGGTTTTCATTCTCCCAGGTTTTATTCCTAGGCTTCACTCTCACATTGTTTTCTGTACCATAAATATTTTCAATATTGCACTGAGAGGCACTAGGTTGAACCATTTGTCAGCAGAGGATTTTGGATGGTGGGTTCTGGCACCCTTGACCAAGATATAGGCTCAGGAGTGGGATGCCACTTCACATGTTTTCTGTGCTCAGTGCTTGCTTTTTGTATCTCTGTGATGCAGGTGTTTTGCACTGTCAGTCTGAGCCACTAGCACACTGAATCAGCAGCCGTAGGACATAACATAAACTGATCCTTTTCCAAGCATTGAGTGCTTGAAAATCGTTGCAGCACCTCAGTTCTGTGCATGTCTTTGCTGAATCCAGTCTACAGGCTCATCTTTGCAAAATTAGAGCCTGTGGAGAAAAATTTAATTTGTTATGTAAATCATTAAATAAAACATGAAATTATTTCTACAGTTACAGTCATTTGGTAAACAAACCTGAATTGAAAATGCACCTGGGAAAACTCTCACTTCTCTGTAGGTGCCGCTTTTCCAGTTTGCACAGGACTAGGTAATTGCAAAGCACACAGATTAGGTGTATTTCCTGCCATACAGCTCTGCTGGAGTCCAGGGCTGTGCAACGCTGCCACAGGCAAAAGAGTTCAGTTTCAGTCTAAAAGTTTGTCTATGAAGTTTGATGTATGATTCTTAATAGTCCACCAAGTTTGCTCCCAGTAACACCACTGGAGTGTGAACTGATATCAACAACATCGTTTTCAATTTGCATCAAAGTATGAAAGTGAAAATTTGCCCTCAAAGCTATGTGCTCTTTGCCTTAAGTATTTGTGCTTCCCTGTCTTGTTTGAATATATCAAGCATTTGAGGAAACTTTTCTTTCTTCCATTACTTCTTTCAGGTGTTTTCTAGAAAAATCTGGCCTCAATGTAGAAATGCAAGATTCCTTAATCCATATTTTAGGAATGGGGAGATCAGTTCCTGCTCAAGTCACCGACAATGTCACATCCAGAGGGCTGGTTATGATCACTGCTACCAGCTTCAGGGAGATAAATAGCATGCAGACCTGGAATACTCCATCTGCTTTGTGAGAGCAGGAGTAGTGACGCTGATGGACGTCCTGCTGTCAGGGCTGTCAGCAGCAAGCACTATTTCCTAACCAGCTCTGGAACCATAAGGACAACCTGCAATCTTCAAACTGCTCTGTGGGAGTGAATGCATTTTGCTATTGTCAGCTCTCCATACTGTGTGTTAGCAATATGCTGCCATTTTCTCATCAGACTCAGACTTAGGATTTTTCTGCTACAAACAGCTTTGAAAATGTGTGTCAGCAGGCCTGAAGTTAGTGTAACTAAGGGTAAAAGCTTATCTCTCTATCACAAGTAAGCTGAATTAAATGGATAGTTAGACACTATTGGAAGATCCATAGATCTCCATGGGGATCTTTGATGGTTGTTTAAATCCTCTCTATTGGATTGTCTGAGTGCAAGAACACAGATCTCATAGACCTTTTCACAGAAAGGAAGATAAAAACGGAACGCATTTTAAAAAGCCCCTGCGATTTCCTCTGTCTGTTGGTTACTCATTCATGTCAATCAGGAAATGAGGTTTTTCAAATGTTACTTCTGTAGGCAGGTTAGCAGCCAGAGTATCTGACTGGAAGTCAGACCACTATATGTACATCAATGGCCATTTGAACAAGCAACTATAAGCCTCTTTGTCTCTCAGTACTGTATAGCTTGTCCCTCTGTAAAATGAGACTAATGATAATGCTTATCTCCTCTGCAAAGGACATTTAGATCCATTGATAAAAACATTATCCAAAGTTAGAGATAGCTGTTCGTTGTAGTCTGAGAACAATGGTATTTCTTTATAGCTTTGTAGAATTAGAATCTTTGTATAGCTTTAGCAAATCAGCTTTAAGCAGAAAACTCTTTGATTCCAACACCATTGTTTCAAAGTGTGTCTACACCTTGGTGACAGAAGCCAGGGTGCATTTGAAGGCATGACCTATCTTATTTCCACCCATCTCTAACCCAAGTTAGTTTTTGTTAAAAAATGTTGGTTTGGGAGACTGGTGTTTTGAGGGAAGTAGAGACTGCAGACCTGCAAGAAAGGAGGAAAAGGTATCATATGCAAGTTCAGGCTGCAGGTTTTTTTATGGAGACTTCTGACCTGTGTGCCATTTCATTTTGACCTGCTGTGTTTTGGTGGTCTCACTCTGATCAGACCACTTTTGACCTGGCTGATTGAGGTACCTGTAGCATGGTGAGGTGTGAAATGTTCCTTGAAGCTGCTCCTCTTGGCTGCAGGAAATCCTGTCGAGGAAGATGCCTAGTCTGACCCACCTGGGGTCCACAGCTGTCCTTTTGGGGCAGAGACCGAACTCGCCTTCCTAATCCAGTGCTTAGTGCAGTGCTTCCTGGATCCATGAAAGGGCTCCTGGATGAGATGGTAGGTCAACCAGGGAAATCCACGCCAAGGCCGAGAGTCTACAAGGACATGGGCTTGCTTCCTGTTAGTGATGGCAAAAGCAAGGCTGCTTTCCTTGAGGCTGTGTAGAGGGATGCATGCATGTTTCCTTGGAAAACAAGAAGGCCCTTGAACAAGACAAGGAGTTGCAGGAAATAGTACAAGAAGTGAAATAAGTAAATTTGGAGCTTAAGGGCTCCTTTCCTACCGGACTTCCAGGTGACCATTTGGTATGAAGTGTCTTCAAGCTGCCTCAGGCACTTGGCTTTGATGAGGAGGCCGATCAACAGAGACAAGGGATCAGAAATGGCTTCTCTGTGGAAAAGACATTTTAGTCTTTGATGGATGTGTGAAAGGTATAAGAATACAGTGATGATTACCTTATATTCCATTAGCAAGTGGCTAGGGAGGATATTAAATGGCAGATATTAAACTTAAACATTTAAAAGTCTGCAGGATTGGACAACTTCCAGGACTTGGCCAAAGAGCTCTCTGAACCATTAGTGTTGACAGAATGAAAAATAAAAAAATGGAGTAGTGAAGAAATTGAAAAAGGTTGGAAAAAAGCCAATGTTTTGAAAGAGTAAATGGGATGAATGGGGCATTAAATGCTCCTGAATCCAACATCCATCATGGGAGTGAACGGAATGGCTGATACAGGATGCAACCGACAAAGTGAAGGGTCTTAGCCTCCACCACACACTGATTAAAAACCAATAGTAATTGGCAGTATAGAAAAGGACTGCAATTCCCTACTGAATGAATTAAGAGCAGGGTAGCTGGGGAGGGCAGTTGTTCATTGACAGTGTTCCACAGTCTAACATGAGAATGATCTGCTGAGTGCATGATGCCCTTCCACAGGGTCTTTCTCTGAAAAGAAACCCGGAATCATCATGTGCTGAACGTGGGACTGACTTTACCACTTGGTGTAATGGTGAGCTGTAGCAGGAACAGATCAGATAAGTATGCTGAACTAGGCTGTTAATCTACCACTGAAACATGTATTTCAAAGCAATCAACTGGTAGATCCTGAAACAAATAATACAGGCCACTAGAAGGACAAATATTTCAGAGCACCACAGTTCCTAAAAGAGTAGGGGAGTTCTGTGAATAAGCTTAGCTGCACAGAGGCTTCCTGCACTATGCTCTGCTTAGGATAACAAATATATTTCTCAGACATATAAGGTGTTGTATTTGTATAATACAAGCCTGACTGGTCTCATGTGTTAAGCAGAAAACTAGTGCAGTTGGGTTCCACCTCCCTCTGCTCTGTAAATCAGTCAAAACTGTTTTAAATTGTGTAATTTGTTTATTCCCATGGTGCTGTTCCTGCTGTATATTCAAGAGCAACAGCAAGTTAAAAATCAAACTTGGACAACTCTACCTGTAATAGACAAAGAGCGGTTGAGACAGCTGTTTGCCTTTTACTGTATCATAAAAAGATCAACAGTTATTTCAAGGGATAGCCTTGAGTTTGGGTTCCAGGTGGTTTAGTTACACATATCTTCCTCAGAAGCTCTTTCTGTCTTTGTCATGTGCATGTTTTCCTTGTTTTGATTGGGCTCAAGGAACTACAAAATGGTTAAGTAAGACCTTGCAAACTCTTTTCAAATTTAGTGTATGTACTTTGTCCTTCTGCAAGTCTGGTTCAATAAAATTATCTGAATTCATTGTGTGAAGATGAGTTGAAATTTTCCATGAAGGCTGTTACCTCCAAGAGACTGTGAGCACCTCTCCTTGTTAAGCTACACAAGGGATCAGACTCCCAGTTTCTGGCTGCCTAAAATGAACTCAACATCTCATACCTTTCCATCTACTGGCCCCAACTCCCCAGCCACTGGCAAAGACAGTTTGTGTGTATGCAGCATCCATTTTGTACCATCCAGTTGCAGATGTGAAAGTAGAGCAGTGACTGAGGAATAAGTTCTTTCACTCTCTGTCAGCAGAGGCCGAACACAGGGACACAGGGGTGTAAAGTTACAGCCAGCCCTGGTCTTCTCCGCCAACCTCTCCCTCATGGCCAGTACTGCTTAGGACTGTGTTAGATGTAATGGAGGCAAAACGACTCCTTCTTGTAGCTTGCCAATACAAGGGCCTTTTCCAGATCACAAGCACCCTGGAAAATCCCCCAAATTTCTGTGAGGTTTTGTTGCTTTTCCACCGGAACTGTGGTGTGAAAGCATTACAGCTTTTGATATGGCAACAAACCTGAAGAACTGATGGTGATTTCTCACAGCCTTCTGGAGGGTTTTTATTGTAAAAGAATAATGTGAATTTTTGAGATGTGTTAGTATGTTAATGGCATTACTTTCTGGTCGTATGCCATCTGCCAGAGATGATGCACAGGGCCTGCACGTGGGCGGCAGGGCTGTGTGCAGGCTTTGGGATTACTGTACATTGAATAAGTGGCAGGAGCCAGGCTGTGTTCTATCATGCAGACAGGGCTATGCTGTCAAAGGGTGGCCTCAAGTCTGCAAAAAGAGAGCCTGAAATATTGTGTTTCTCTTTTGCTGCCTGAGAGCCCTGAACGAGAAGGCAGAGCATGTCTGCACATGATTCACATCACCCTTGATTTTTAGGTGTTTTTTTTTTTTTTTTTTTAAATTCTGCTTTGTTTTTTTGTCAAGCCACTAACTTCATTCTCTATTTCCTGAATGCTGATGTAAGGTCTGCAACTTGCAAGCAGGGTGTTTAAAACACACCAGCCATCTGTGCAGGAAAGGATATAGATGTGCAGGCGATGGAGTTTACCAAAGGAATCTGGGTGTTTCTCCAGGGAGTGGAGTGACTCCTGTAAGAGCTTGATGACCCTTGGCAGCAGCCAGTGCCTCTGTGTGTGCTGGGGGGAACTGGTGCAAGCAGAGGCGGAAGGAAGAGTAGGAGACCCAAGGGAGCCAGTGCATTGCAGCAGGGAGGGTGCACGAGTCAGACAATGTGAAACTTAGTTTTCCTGCATCCACTTCCAGGGTTGCAGATGTTCTTTTCCTGGGTTTTGATGCTGGGAAAAAGAACAATGTGTTAAGCCTTCAGCTTTATTAATTATTACTATTTATCATCATAATAATCACTGTCATCTAACTGTTGTGTAAAATTACAAATATTTTTTTCAGCTTTTACTCTAGTATAATTTTAACCAGACTTGTGGGTTTGCAAATGAATGAAATCATAGGATCCTTCAGACATTTTACAAGCACAAATGCAATGATAACATCTAATTGCAGGGATCTGAGACTGTCTGACTGCAGATGGCATGCTATTAGCCTCTTTCTGTCTGTTATGGATGTGTCAGTAAATTGTCAGGACAGTGCCAAACACACTCCAAACCTGTGTGATGGAACAAACATTTGGGTCCTGAGTCTGCAAGAACTTAATACATGCTTAGTCTGATGCATTTGCAAATGCTCCTATTGCAACAGTACTTTCAAGTTACTTTCATGTATAACCTCACCCATGAACAGAAATGACTGAAGAAGCAGTACCCTGAAAAATAAAGACAATCTTAATGCACTTCATTACAATATGTCAGGCTGCAGGCCCTGAAATGTGGATGCCGTTCAGTTCTAAATCGTGACAGTAGGACACTGTATAAATCAGGCTGATGTTGTCTGATGCCCCGTTAGATGCCATAGCAGTTGTTTGTTCTTTAATTCCAAGTCAAGGTTGCTTTCATGATTTCAAAGTCCTGGCTACCTTCAGCTTCGAAAAAGTAACGCTCTCTGTAGGTGTTTTCCAGCGGTGTCCTCAGCTTAAGACTTTGCATTCTGAAAGACAAAGGCTTTATAGGTGATACAGGGATCTTTTTTCCTTGTTTCCTGCTGGTTCTGTGAAGCATTCTGCTAGGCTCAGCTATGTTTGCATATATTTTGACCACTCTGCAGCAGGTGCTAAATTAATAGCAGTAAAAGGGAAAGGCACATAATTCGCATTTAATTTCAGAAAGCGATGACGACAGTGGAAACTTTTTAGGCGTGCTCAGTGCAGCGGTGACCAATCAGTACGTACGCGTTCGGTCTTGTTTCAGTGTGATGAGCGGATGACCCGCCTGAGCCGTGGCTGTGAGAGAGAACCCAGCGCCAGTAGAAGGATTTCCAGCGCCTCCGGAAGAAGCCGCGCTCAGCGAGCGTGCAAGAGCGCAGCCCGCGGGTGACACCTGGCGACCACCGCGGCCGAAGCCGCCCCGAAGCTGCACCACGACCGCCTCTTTGTCCTCGTGGCCCAGCCCGACGCCAGTGGGAACGCGGGGGGGAGGGACAACATCGCTGGCGAAAAGGAAGGCGTGGATGAAAGGAAGCGTATCGTAGCTCTGCTCTGTGTTCGGCATCCTTCTTCCGAAAATGCTGGCAGCTGCCAGTGTTGACAGTGTCACATATGTGCTGTTTTACGAAATCTGGGGTTTTTCGTGTATTTGTATACTGTTAGCCATCAAAACTTTGCCTACTTCTAAATCATATGAAATATAGAGAATGTGATTTATCGATAACAGATAAAGAATGCAATCATTTATAGATTAGGCTGATGGCATGCAGCTATTGGTCTCTGGCATTCAGTGTTTCCCACTGCTGGAAAAAGCTTGACATGTTCAGATATTTTTACCAGGCAGTGCATCTGTTTTGCTAAAACATATGAGGAAAGGCTGAGCAAGCCGGGACTGCTCACTCTGAAGAATAAAAGGCTTGAGAGGAACCTCATTCAAGTGTACAAAAACCTGAAGGTAGGGTTGTGTTGCTAAATGACAGGGAGTGGTAGGAAGGACACAGACATAGACACAGACACAGACACAGAAAGATTAATCTTACTACCTACTTTAAAGATAAAGCATTCAGTTACAACAATAAGCTTATGACCTTCTTATTTCTAAGCAGCAAAGAGCATAGGCATGGTAATGCACCTCATTACTACAGGAGAATAGCGACAGTGATTAAGAAAGACACATCACCAATTGCCTTAATACTTAACTGTCATTCAGAACCACAGTCACCAGAGAGCCCGGGTTGCAGCAAGGATTTGGAGAACCTGTCCCAGCCTTTGGGAGATCCTATGCAGTGTGTTCACCCATTCAGGTCTCCAAAGTCACTGCAAGAGGATCCAGCTTTTACACTGATGAATAACCAAGTTACAATCCAGGAACATATGTTTTCTCATCCCATTGTGACACCACCCTTAGCTTGGCCAGGGCTCAGAGAGAAATTAAGGGAGATTCTTTGTCTGTTTGGCTTTGATCACATACTTTCACACAAGGCCAGGCACCTGGTTTCACAGCCTTGCTAGCCTGCCTCTGAACAAGTAAAGAAATACATTCTCACAGAAGCTATCTTCACTCATAATTATATTCTGTCTAAGCTACATCTTTCTCTAATAATCATATGTATTTCACTAATAATCAGACACTAATTTTATGTAATGTTTGGTTGGGAGATTCATCTAGAGGTCAACTTCAGTTTGAGGTCGGTTGCTCAGGCCTCAGTACTTCAAAGAAGCTCTTTCCAGTGGTGCCCAGTAACAGCGGCAGAAGCGATGGACACAGATTGGAAATGGCTTGTTCTTCCTGAACATTAGGAAAGATTGTTTTACTGTGAGGTTGATGAGACACTAGCACAGGTTACCCAGAGAGCTACTGGACTCCCTGTCCTTGAGAAACATTCAAAAGCTACCTAGACACAGGCCTAGGCAGCCTGCTCAAGCAGGGGCTTGGTCTAGATGACCTCCAGAGGTCTCGTCCAACCTCAGCTACCCTGTGATTCTGCAAAAAAAGATCCAAGGAACAGTCACTGCTGCTGCTGGTATTCAATAATCCTAACAGGATTTAACTTGTGAGGCTATAGCACTTGCCTTGAAGTTTTGTTGCTTTACTGTTAAAAACAGGGTTGCAGAAGAGCAGTCAAGAAGCCTGATTTCTTCTCCTTACTGATAACATCTGAAAAATAAATAAGTAGAAAGAGCTTGAGAGCATATTGAGTTATTTTTAGGTTTTGTAAAGCTTGTTTGCAGAATAAAACTTAATTTCAAGGAGTAACTTCTTTTACTTTTACTTCTTCTTTTACTTTTTTGAGCAACTAACATGAGTAAATGAAAGCTGAGATTTATTCTGAACTTTGCAGCCACCGTTACATTTTAACCTTCTTACTGAAAAAAAAAAACCCAAAAATATTTTTAATTTACTCCCTTGGTTTAAAGTTCTTCTTATTATTATCATCTACATTAGGGCCACATCTAAGGACATCAGTTAACAGCAAGGTATCATAGTATAAGGAAAACTGTGGTTACATTGTAAGAGACTGTCTCTATCCAAAGATATGAAATATTAACTAGATAAAGTTAAGAATGTGTTTTGGAAAGGCAACATTGTTGTGAGCTCTTTCAACCTCAGCTGATAAAACTGATACATAAATTATGAGTCAGGCAAGTTTGTTTCAAAGATAAAAAAAAAAAAAAATATTTTTTTGAAATTTCAATGTCTGTCTCTGTGGTTCTCATGTCTAGATTTTCTCACAAGCTGTGAGAATCAGAAAGTTTCAATTAAAACCCCAAACGTCTTCCCTTCACTAGCGTGAACTGAAGAATTGGAGAGATACAAAATGACAGAATACATACAGAGATTCAGCCAGTTTGCTAATCCACTTTTGCACATGTGAGAAGTGGCCAGGCACAGTAAGATTTACCACTTTTCCTAGGGTTACATAGCATCCTGGACAGTTAGATGCCCTGATGCCCGGAGTACCCAACAAGTCCCCTTTTGAAGAACAGAGATGATCAAATTCTACAGCCAATTTCCAAATCTGAATGGAAATACAAGTTTAGTGCACCAGCACTCTCTCTAATCCTTGCTAGCATATGTCAAGCTACATGTATAATTTCTTGACTTCCCTCCTTCCACAATTGTCTTTTGCAGGAGAGACGTTTTACAATTGCTTTTGTGTTCTGAATGATGGTGGCAGTGGAAGAAGATCCCTGTTGCACATTCAGTCTTACTATTGCTATGTAAACATTGGTACCAATGTCTTCACATATTCTTAATGAGCCTTGAATAAGCCACATCTCCAAAAGTGCTTATCTTAAATGTTGTAATAGAAACAGAATTACCACAAATAACTGATAAATAATAGTCACATTTTCCTCTGCACAAAATGGAGCCGAGGGGAATTATATTTCCACAAGCCTTATGCCACTCTTCGTTTGAAATACTCAGCACGGAGGATTTACCCTGAAGCACGGGGGTGCAGGGCATGTTGGGGCAGTGGGGATTCGAGGAAACGCTCAGTTTAACCACTAGAGGTCCGTTTCACACCAATCCTTTGCTCGGTACAGAAAGCAGAGAATGTTAGCACCAAAATCCTAAGCTCTTGCGCACTATAACAAATATTTAAACAGTTTTAAGTGACTAATATAAGGACATCACCCTAAGTGATAACTTGTATTTTTTTTTTTTTAATTTCTGGTGTTTCTTGTGATAGCAGCTAGGTCCTTGCTTCTTTTTAGTACTTGTCTGCTCAGCAAATTACTGAAGAATATTAAACAAGAGTCAGTGTATGTCTGCTGGTGATTTTACTCATTCCTCGATAGAGACGATGAAGTCACTGTGCAAGATAACTCATGAAAGCCCTCTTTAGCATCCTTATCTTTTTCTCAGAAACTTTGCAGACACAAGCCAAAGGAGCTTCCTAATGGCCTCTCTTATCGATATTAGACAAATTACAGAGGCAGAGCTGCGTGCTGGGAAATGAGATACTTTGACCTAAAATGAATTATCAGACACAGAGTCATGAGCGGAGGAGTCATTCTGTTCAATAAACTTGTCTGAGACTTTGAGAAACTACTGCCTTCCTGGTTAAAGGTGTTGTGTGTGGCTTCAGGTACACAACTACAGAACAACTCGTAAGTATAGGGATTGGGTGAATGAAAGCTGAAGGGCAAAGTTCTTACTCCTCCAGCCTCTCCATTTGTGTGTGCCTCAGCTTTCACTAGAAATGTTCTCAAAACTGCATTCTCGACTATGTGAATGCCTAGAGCAATTTCAGACATTCAATGGTGCTTCTCCACTGCTCAGCCAAATCTGCCTCCTATGACTAAGCCCTGAGAGCCCAGGGTGCACAAGCCCATGTCTTTGAAACTGGACCCAGCACCAAATGCAGCTATTCTTAGGCAAAACTAGGGATGGTGGTGGAGATGGTGCTGGTTCCCCTGTTTTTTCAACTGGGCAGAAAAGACTTTGCCTGACAGTCTCTTATGTCTATTTCCATTCCCAGGGCTACCAGAAGCTCTCACTGGGTGTTATCTTTGGTTTAAACTGCATGCTACACTGGCATGGGTACTTCTTTCCATCCTTTCTGTTCAGTCATTACAAGTAGGCAGCCTCATTCCCAACCAAACCCCAATATATGCTGGCCTGAAAGACTCCTGCCCAAACACTCTGCTGCCTACTGCTTAGGAAGCATAGCTAGGACTGGGAAAAAAAAAAAAAAAATCTGGTCTGTATACGGAGGACCACTGCATCTTTCACTTCAGGCTTGTTTATTACAAACAACACATGTGATCCTTAGAGCAGGTGTTTGGTGCTAGGCATAAAACATATCTAATGGAGCTTATGCTGTTGGTGTGGATACTGAGTATTTAATCACCAATAAGAGCATCTGCCAGTGCTACAGTGCTGTCCCTCTGTCATATCTAGAATCACACAAAAAGTACACTAGGATCAGAGAGGTTTTAGGTATCCACTTTTTCTGAAAACAGTGTCTTACTCATGCTCTAGGTAGTAAATGACCACAACATATGCTTCAAGGGAAGGCTACTTGCCACCTCAAATCTTACGTAGACCCACTCATGTCCCTGCCTCACCTTTTCCCTTGCTAGTTGAACAGCTAATGTGTAGAGGGAAAACTGATTTATGTGCTTGGTCCAAAATCCTATAGTCAGTGACTATACCATTCTATGATTCTATGAAACTACAGACAGAAATACAGGAAGGCTAACAAGTAAAAAGCAACTGAGAAACTGATTTATGTGCTTGGTCCAAAATCCTATAGTCAGTGACTATACCATTCTATGATTCTATGAAATTACAGACAGAAATACAGGAAGGCTAACAAGTAAAAAGCAACTGAGAAACAATGACAACTTATTCAGTTGACATACACGTATTTTAACAAAATTAGTTAAAACTGCCAGCAAGTTTCAAAATGAACCAAATAAACTCTTCACTAGTAAAATGCCATAGCTAGGAATAATAGTCCTACTGCAGTAGTTTCATAAACAATAGCTCCAAACTGGCCTTCTCCTCTACAATGCTAAACTACATCTTAATATGAGGTTATATTTCTGGACATTTATCAGTCCTCATCGCTTGTCTTTTGTAACGTTATGCATCAAAGAGTGCAACTAGATTTCACTTTATGACAGTCATTCATGGCTCACTTCTCATTATGATATTTGGAGCATTCAATTAACAAGGCTTCAAAGAGGAAATCTGAACTTCTACATGACAGCACATAGTACATTCATTAATGTACTTCTTCATGTCTAAAGAAAAATGTCTCTGTCTTCTGTGAGAAGACAAAATGTGTCCATTTAATGGCATGAGTAAATAATTCTATTTTTACTGCCACAAAGATGAGATGATATCAATGTTCTGATTTGATGTTGCTTGTGATGAGGGAAAATCGGCATGTGAGGAAGCATCTCAGTAAATAAGTTGGAAAGACTTTTGCTATTCCTACCTTTCAGTTTGTTTTAAAGAAAAGGGTTGAAATAAAGTAAGCCTATCTCCGTTGGATCTTATGTCTAACCTGTTTAGATATAATCTGATCTCAGAGATTATATTTTTCAAGGCAGGAAAATGAACACGGAAAACCTCAGAGTTACACATTTAAGGTCTAGGTTGACCATCTGAGTTTTCATTCTCAGGTTGTCTCTTCTCTCACACCTACAACAGAAAACATCAAAGAACTAACAAAGGATCAGATTATTTTGCTCAGCTAAATGTATCTCTGCAATGAAAGTTCCATTAGATAGTCTTATGCTGACATACAAGAGAGTCTTCACAGAGGGCAATACATCTGCCTTCTTTGTGAATTACTTTTCTTCATGCTGCAGAATTACCCAATGAAACGAATAGTTCTGGCAGCTTCTGAGCTAAGGAAAAGCTGTATTCTTCTTTCCTTATAACACATAGACAGCTGCTCATTGATCTGCTGAAGCACCTATTTTTAGCTTTCATTGGCATCTCTGAGAAAGTTCAGTAAAAATAATTAAAAAAATCGCATTATTTAAGGCTACACTGATCAAGTTATGTTCAGCTGTTCAAAAATTCTCTTTGGCATCATATGTGGCCATCGACACTGGGAAAGCCAATATCAGTACAGTCTTTCTTTGATGTAATTTGGTTGGACTGGAGAGTTAGCAAAATCAGACTCTTTTTTCAGCAGTTTCGTGCTGCTGGAGGAGAAGAGACCCTGTGCAGCACATTAACAGACATGTCAGAAAGATTGCCTGAAGAAACTAAGGTAAGTGGGGATGAAAATTGTATTACAATAAATTTCCACTTTTATTTGTAACTGAGATTCACCTGAGACTATTGTTGACAGCAGCTGGAGGTATGCAGTGCTGAATGGATGAAGAGTCAGAACCTGGAATTTTTGGTCCTTGGATTTGTCACCATTCTTCCGGCTTGAATTATTAGTAAATATGTTTTATAGTCTCATGCAATTTTCTGACCTTGAGAGTCTGTGTGAAGTCATACTCCTAAATAAGTCTTACAGGCATCGCTGGACAAAGATGTGTGCTTAAGGATGTTACATCTGACTCTGCAGACTTCCTGGCACTCAGAATTTATTTGAACATGCATGCACAATCTGTCCAACTTGGCCTGAAAACATTGGATTTACTGAGCTGGGTGTTATGCAGCCATGGTGCATACAGGCTGTGAATGTGTCTAGGATTTCCAATCTTAAGGCAGTCAGTCAGAGCTGCTGTGAATGCACAATAAGGTTTCAGTTGCTGGGCCTACAGACACACAGAAATCCCAGGAGAGGACACTGAAAAACTTACCCAGATAAAATTGTGGTCTGAAAGAAAGAAAGCATTGCCAAAAAAACCTGGCTTTCAGTAGTCCTTATTTAAAAAACAACACAACATGAAAAAAAAAAATCATTGTGACTTCCAGTGCTTTTGAGCTCGGATGTAGCAGAAGATTCTCTGACGTTACCAGCTAACTCCCATAAACTGTTTCAGACTGCTCCTCTCAGCTCCTGGTAGGATGTGAATTAACGCAGATTTTGGAACAAATTCAGGAAGGGAGAGTGTACTGGCTGTCACAGACACGTATTCTTAGTACATTTGCATCTCACCACAGTCTATTTAAAGACAGAATGGGCAATGCAGGTTTATATATATATTTTTTTCACTACTCCCCTTCCTTTCTTCTTGGGTGATGCATACTAAGATGGGTCTCTCAGGTACATAACTTGTCAAGTTGTCATTTCCTATCAGTCACTTGTATTGGATAGTGATGGGCAGGAGATGTGTGTCTTGTTTAAAATATAAAATCCAAATAGGCAATGCTATGTTGAAGGCATTCTGTGTGAATGTCATTAATTGAGGCACCGCACAGCTTGATAAATGCAGTGCAGGAATCTAAGTTTTTTAAAATAAATAATTTGTGAAGAAGAGAAAGTGCTCAGGCTTGCTGAATACTTCCATTTAAGTGTGTCAATGAAAGTAAATCTGCAGAGGAAAATAACATTGTGTTTTGAGGTGAGAAGGAGATAAAGGAGCCTTCTCAAACAGCAAGTTTCAAGGATAATCAGTTGTATCTGATCCCAAACACTTGATTGCATTTGCTGGCTGATGCTTTTAGCTGATGCCAGATTACAAGGTGTCATAGATTGCGATACCTATTTACATTATCAGGTAGGGATTACCAAGTGTGGAAGTAAAGCAAGCCAGAATATGCAGAGTTGCTCCAGTACCAGTTACTGGGTGCAGTATTTCACCTCTGCTGTACTTGGCTCTTCCTCTGTGAGGGCTCTTACTTGTTCCATGTATATGTTCTCCAAATTACCACTTTCAGCCTCTCACCTATGTAAAAGGAAAGAATCGTCTAAAAATTGCCATCTCTGTAAAACTTCTAAAGGTTTGAGGGACCTGGACAAGCTCAACAAATGGGCTCATGAGGTTAAATAAAACAAGTGCAAGGCCTTACACCGGTGCCGGGGCACCTCTGGTATCCATGCAAACTGAGGGATGGAGGGATTGAAAGCAGCCCTGAGGAGAAGGACTTGGGGATTTGGTGGATGAAAACCTGGACATGAGCTGGCAATATCTGTGTGGAACCCAGAAACCCAATCACATCCTGGGCTGCATCAAAAGAAATGTGACCAGCAGGTCAAAGGAAGCAATTCTTCTCCCCTCTACTCTGCTCTGGTGAGACCTCCATCTGGAGAACTGCATCCAGCTCTGGATTTCCTCAGCACAGGAAAGACATGGGGCCTGTTGGAACAGGGCCAGATGAGGCCATAAAAATGATCAGAGGGATGAAGTACCTCTCCTGTAAGGACAGACTGAGAGAGTTGGGGCTGCTCAGCCTGGAGAAGAGAAAGCTCTGGGGAGACCTTATCGTGGTTTTCCAATACTTAAAGAGAGCTTGTGAGAAAGATGGGGACAGTAGTAGGGTCTTTTGCAATAGCACAAGAGGTAAAAGTTTTAAACTAAAACAAGGTAGATTTAGATTGGTCATACGAAGAAAATTTTTAGGAAACATTGGAATATGTTGCCCAGATAGGTGGTAGATGCTTCATCCCTGGAAACATTCAAAGTCAGATTGGATGGGACTCAGAGCAACTCAATCTAGTCGAAAATCCTCATTGCAGGGGGAGTTAGACTCCTAGATTAGAGATCCCCCTTAACCCACATTGTCCTGCTATTCTAATCCATCATTTTATTTTCTTACAATGAGAGAGAAACATTCATCTATTATTAGAAAGATGCTTTGCTATTGTTAGATCAATACTTCTGGTTTCTTTCTTTAAGAATAACAACTGTAGGAGGAAAAATGTACTAGAGGTGTGAACTCAACAGCACTTAAACCCAATTCTTTTAGCTAGTTGATGCGTTGTGCCAATGTCTGTATAAAATCTAAACCAAACAATTTAATGCAAGAAGTGGTTTTGTTCTTTTTAGTGCAAAACTTGAAAAGATGACAGAAATCAGGCCCCTGTGCTCATCTGCACAATATTCTATAATAATCAGGTCTATGCAGCCAATTGTCCATCCTATAGCATTTCAGTTGTGTTGTGGGAATATTCTCTCTTTTTAAAACAAATTAGTAAAACACTGAATGCAGACAACTACTGCTTCTACTCTCACAGCATCATTTCATCATTTCACAGCATCATGAGACCTGTAACATGCAGGTATATTTTTTAAGAAAGTGCTACAGAAAGTCCTACTGCACTGCTTTCTCAGTAAGTTAAATGTCCCTGTTACTTACAGACTATAGAAGTTTGGTCTCAGCAGGTGGCATTTCTGTGGTGAAAATGCCCCAGAGAAGTATATGAACAGTCTGATTTACCAGGCATGGGGATTTGCAGCATCTGTGTCAGGTGTGGCAGAAAGAAATAAAACCACAAAGTTTATGTGGGTGATCTATTGTGGCAGAAACACAAAACCAGCTTGATCTTATCCAAAGGATTCATAGGCAGAGCTGAGAATAGAGACCTGATTTATAAAACTTCTATGTTTCATAGAAAGGTTTTTGGTTTTGTTTTTTTTTCTTTTTTTAAAATATTTTGTGAAGTGCCACATCTACAGAAAGAAGCTAGCTGGGTGAGGAAAGGTGGAAGGCTGGTTGGGGGACTGGAACGGGAAGAAGTTTAGGTAGATTTGGAAACTTGAGGTTGGGAGTACTCCACTTGAGCTAAAAGGACTAGTATATCTTGGTAAAAAGGGCCTTTCTGATGGGAAGCACCAGCCAAGTTGGGGCAAGGTAGGAGACCCATGGCTGGGCTGGCTGTTACCACTGCTTGCATGCCTTTTCTGATGTGGAAGGCTAGAGTCTTCTCTCACTTTAGGCCTAAAGGTGATGTCTGTATGTGCTGCTCTTCAGTTAGACAAATGCTATTAATTTCTTCACAAATGAAAAAATCATGTTATAAAGATGTGTAATCTATGTGTGGTTTTATCTGATACTTTCTGCTAGGTTACTTGCATTCATTGTGATTGAACGTACTATTATTTCCCTGTTACTCTCCATTTGACTTTTTATAATATTAGGGGGGTTGTTTTAAGGGTTTTCTTCATGTTTCTTCTTAGAGATTTTCATCAATGTCTATTTTTTTGTTTGTTTCTAAAATGTTCAACAAAAAACCCCATTAGGGATATAAAAGCAGGAACGGAGTGCAGATACGGACTGTTAATCTGGTATGGGTAATATTTCAGCTGTCCACAAGAGGTCACAGCTTTACTGTGAACGTGGCACCGCAGCCTGCCTGACTCTCCTTTGGCCAAGTGGCTAACCACGATAGGAAAAAAAGACGGGTTTGCAGGACAGCCTTTTCGTGCTGTGGCAAGCCCGGGTAAGCGACGCTGGCATTGTACCACTGCTGTCAAATATAGGGGCAAAATCCACTTATTTGCGCCAGAGTACTGTTGCCATTCCCCTCTTCGCTGATCTACAGGATAGCTTCAAGCACTCCAGACAACCCATGCCTAAACAGTTTTCCATCGAATGCGCAGATTACACTGAACTACGTTGACAAATGCAAATGTTGATGCTCAGTATTTGGCACGTAAACATACTGAGGACTCTTAATTATGCCTAAGTGTGCTCAAGTGACCTGTGGCAATGGAAGGTGTCACTTCCATTTTCAGATGGGACATTCAGCACTTTTACTCTGGTGTTTGTGGCCAGGAATGCTGAAATATTAAAAGTATATCTCGTTTTTTTTGCACCCATTTTCTTTCATGAATATATTAAAAACACAGGAGGAAAAGACCAAGCAAGCAGGCAGTAGTGCCCTTCTGAATATCAGTTTTCCTGTTAAATAGCAAAGGCACAACATCTGCAGAGCTGACACCATCAAAATAGGGGCAGAACCTGGGGCAGGCCCAGTTGTCTTTCCTGCACTACTTCTGCATCAGAGGCCTGGTGTTGATATCATGGTTTCAGATAAGCTGGATCAGGTGCCTGATAATGCTTCATGGACTTTAGCAGCATCTGTGCTTGGAGACCCAGGAATAAAGGGAAAAGCTGAAAAGAATGGTAACAAAAAGCCTTGACTGACTCCAGGGTGCTGTATCATTAAGCCAAAACTGGAAGCTTGCATGTGAAAGGATTAGTGTGTCCATATGGTTGCATACATCAGTTTACTATTTAGGTACTTATATATGTTAGTACTACTACAAGCACTGTTATCCACTCTGAGCTACTTTGGCTTACCAGATTTAATTCATTTTAAGTAACCTTCATCTCCAATGTAACGGTAAACTCATCAAAGTCATAGTTACTATTGACATTTTTCAAAGCTCTGAGAGTCTGGGATTTTCTTTCTATTTCAATATGCACTGAAACTGCAGTACATGAGAAATAGGTCCTTCAATACTTTTAAGAGATGTACCATATACTGTTTCTAACCTGATTTCATGAGAAAACCTAAAGCTGCTGTTTGCCACTAAAGCTATTATTCTGCATTCCTCTCCCTTTATATATTTAGAGGAAAAAAAGAGGCTGATGTATGAAAGATTTCTACCTTTTGAGGTTGAAAGGTACAGGCCTGTACAGGCTACACGATGCTTGTTGTGACAAGTGAAGACAGTATTTAGTTAATATGGACTGGAAGATAGTTTTCTGAAAACTTTTCACATGTTTCTAAGAGAAAACAAACAAAGAATTTATGCTCTGCTCAAGAAAACCCAGTGTGACAGGTCACTGGCATGGGTTCACAAGTCTAGCATGCATTGGCCTATTAGTAGGGTGAAAAAGGTCATTAGGTTTGAGAAATGGTGATTAACACAAAGACTTGTCATCCCCGCTGTACAAATACCACCCAAGAAACGTTCTCAGAGAAGTTAGATGTATCTGGAAGGCTATGATGCTGTCATTGGTTTAAAATAGATGCTCACTAAGAGATTACTGCAAAGTCCAATGCTGTCATCTGTAGAGATGCCTGGGACACTAATTAGAAGATGCAGAAACACAGCGAGCCATTGGAGCGGCTCAGTTTGAGAAGCACTTCTGAAACGATGGTGCTCAAAGACACCGAAACTACTGGGCAGACAGAATGTCCCATATGCAGAGGCACAGACAAGCCAGGTCTTGACAGGTTTGCAATAGACGTGGGGCGTCTCTCACCTGAAGGTGGCTCTCCACACCCTCTGTGAAGTGGCTCGCTGCTGCTCTGAAGCGGTTACTTGGAAGACAAGTACTGTCAGTGTAAGCTGAGATGTCAAAGATTGAGAGAACATGGAAAGTGATTTGTCCTTTAATATTTAGACACTTATCTCTTCACAGTTGGGGAAAAAATGTTTTGCTATTGCTTGGTTTGCTGACAAACAGGTTCAGATCTGAGTTCAGCAATTGTACATGTTTCACATGGAACCGATTTGAAAGGATATACTTGAGCTCATGTTACTCCCCAAATCAGATCATCTTCAAATAAAACTCATCTGAAAAAAGCCCTTATTTGCTTGGAAAAAAAAAAAAATTAAAATTATAGGTTCATGGGTCAATACAGCCCAGAAAAGACCCTTGAGAGGTCTCCTACTGGCAGCAGAGTCACTAGGAAGCTCAGACAAGACCTGTCAGGGCTTTGTCTCATTGAGGCTTACAATCCTGTGCGGACAGAGTTGACACAGCCTCCATGGGCAGGCAGCACGGTCAGCTGCCTGCCTCTTGGGTCCTCATGGGGCATTGCCGTGAAGACTCGGGCCCTGTTTTCTCGACGGTAGCCCCACAGGTTTCGGGAAACTGCTGTTTTGTGCTTCCCAACCCGTGCCTCCTGCATGCCGGTCTTTCAGCCTCGCGGCAGGACCGGACAATGCCCTCGGCACACTCGTCTGAACTCGCGCCGAGCAAACCCCATAGCTGCCGTCTCAGGAGTGCCGAGTGTGTGCGGGGGGTTGTCACCTTCCTCCACCAACCAGCCACCCTCGCGTTGATGCAGCCCAGGACAGGACGGGCAGCGGGCTGCAGGCAGTGCTGGCCGTGCCAGGCTGGCCGCTCCCCACGGCCGCAGCACCGAGCTGCTGCCCGGCACAGGTGGCTGCAAGAGCCGGCCCTCGCCCGAAGCCAGACTCCGCGGAAATCGTGCCGGTGTTTTCCCCTGCGCTCTGTAGGTTTTCCAGCTCCCAGCCTGGGGCTGACCTCGCGCCGCTGCCTTCCAGGGCCGAGCCCGGCGGGAGGGGGAGGGCAGCCTCCGCAACCCCCGACCCGTGCGCCCGGAGGGGGGCCCCGATGTGCGCCCAGGCCCCGCCCCCCCACGTNCCGCCGCCGAGCGCGCTATAAGTAGGGGCTGCCCGCGGGGCTGAGGCTCACAGCGCTCGGGGAGTGCGCGGGCGCGGACCGACAGCCGCCAGCCGCCTATCGCCCGGGAGCCGCCGCGCTGTGGGGACTCGCTGCTATGACTCTGGAGGAGATCCACGGACAGGAGCCCGTGCCTGCGGTACACGACTGGTACGTGCGGGCTGGCGCTGGGGCCGGCGGGGGTGATGCCGGCGGGGGTGATGCCGGCGGGGGTGATGCCGGCGGGGGTGATGCCGGCGGCGCCGCGCTGACTCCGCGCTCTGTTCTCTCGCCGTGCAGGATGCAGGGCGCCGGGAAGGCTCTCCACGAGCTGCTGGTGTCGGCCCAGCGCCGCGGCTGCCTCACCGCCGGCGTCTACGAGTCGGCCAAGCTGATGAATNTGCCGGCGGGGGTGATGCCGGCGGGGGTGATGCCGGCGGCGCCGCGCTGACTCCGCGCTCTGTTCTCTCGCCGTGCAGGATGCAGGGCGCCGGGAAGGCTCTCCACGAGCTGCTGGTGTCGGCCCAGCGCCGCGGCTGCCTCACCGCCGGCGTCTACGAGTCGGCCAAGCTGATGAATGTGTAAGTATGGCCAGGGCCGGGCGGCGCGGGGGGCTCCGGCGGGGGCCGTCGGCGGCCGCGGGGCTCAACGCGCCGCTCCTCTCTTGCAGCGATCCCGATAACGTTGCTTTCTGCGTGCTGGCCGCGGATGAGGAAGACGAGGGGGACATCGCCCTGCAGATCCACTTCACTCTGATCCAGGCCTTTTGCTGCGAGAACGACATCGATATTGTGCGTGTGAACGACGTGTCCAAGCTGGCTGACATCGTGGGGCCCGGCGAGGAGTCCGGAGAGCCGCGGGACCTCCACTGCATCCTCATCACGGTGGGTGTCCTGCGGCGGCCACGGGCTGGTGGACAGCCTTTCAGGGCTGGCCTCGTCTCGCTCTATTAGTCAGCTCCCTTTCCGGGCAGAGAGAGGGCTTGGCACACACGGTGCGGCACGTCAGCTGCCCGGTAATAGGGCTGCGCTTCTCATAACTGTGGGTTTCCTCTGTCCACATGGGTAGTATCTCTGCTTCCTGCTCTGTCAGAACAGAAACTGTCTGAAAATGCCTTGTGTCCTAAGCTTCTGTAAAACACTGTGACAGCCTCAGCTGCAGACAGGCAGTACTCATGGTGTGTAACTTTCTTTTTTTTCTCTCTCCTTTTCTGGCAGAACCCGAATGAAGATGGCTGGAAAGACCCAGCTCTAGAAAAGCTGAACTCATTTTGTGAAGAGAGCCGAAATAGTAATGACTGGGTGCCGACGATCACCTTGCCTGAGTGATGGTGACCCTGGGCATTGAGGAGGCTGAAACCTCTTGTTGCGTTCTCAATGTGGCGTGGGTTCACCGAAGTGTGCAACAAGCTGCTGATTCCATGGATTAGCCTGGTCAAGGGACTGGATTAAAGTCACTCAGACTGGCATGCAGTGGGCTCTTACGGAGGAGGAGGAGAGCAGCTCGCCCCACTAGTGAGCCTCAGTAGGCTGCAACCGTGGAGGGGCTGACATACCATGGAACTGAAAGAAGTACTGCAAGTTTCCTGATCAAGTGGAGCTGTTTCAGAAGGCAAGAAAGAAAGCTGAGGAAAGTGGGCCAAACCTTTCTAGAAGGACTGGACAGAGTACTGTTAACTAGGAACTGTTGGGTGCTGTCTACAAAACACAGGAGAAAGTTTCAATGTTCGATGGACTACCAAGGACTGGTTACTAAAATAGAGACAGACTTCAACAGAACTCTTGGGTCACCCTGCAGAACTGGTTTAATAATGCAATTTTTTTTATTGAAATATTTGCTGCTATTGAAGCTTTCATAATAAATTTTTGACAATTAATTTTTGGGAGTGTCTTGCTTAATGGGTGGGGAAGCATGTCACTGAAATGCCACTGATATTTTGCTTGTGTGCTGTAGTCAAAGGTACACTCCATGGTAATGGAGCGTTGCTCCAATACTTTCTCTTCTGGCCCAGCTGAATGAAAAGCTGTGCTGCCTAAGTTGATAATTCAACCTTTCACCCTCTTGAAACAGCTGCTTATCGCAACAGCTTGTGAGACTAAGGACCTGCATGCTTAATGAGCTCACTTATTGTAATAGGTGATCCTTGTAGTCTGCTGAAAGAACACAATGCATGTTAGAAACATGGATTTTTTTTTTTTTTTAATACAGACCACCAGTAAATTGCATCATTAGTTCTTAAATATGACTTAGTATGACTTAGTCAGAGTTCTCACTTGACAGAAGCAGCTTAAATGTGATGGGGGGGCTGTGACTCCCCTTAGATGTCAAATACAGCTAACATTTGCTTTGATTAGAATGACATCGTTAAATCTAAAACTAGCTAATAGGGAATAAACATCACATCTGCCACAAGCTGCTCTCTGATTGCCATATGCTGCAACAATAGAAGCTGTCACTCCAGAAGCCAGTTTTGCAAAACCTAATTGCTTGACAACACCAAATTAAGTCCAAAACAATTTAAGGATGGTGTGGCCTCTTTTTAGGGGTCCTGTCAATGGAAAGTTAATAGGGTGAGCTGATCTGGCCCTATGTTAAAAGGGAAAACAGCACCCCATTTCTATGCACAATCTATAATGTGTGCTTCAGGACTCTGATGAAATGGCATCGTAATGATCCCTTCTCCAGAGTGCAACAAAGCTCTGCTACTCACTTCCTCTATAGGCACTAAAAATACTCAATTGTCACAGTTATGTTTCCTCTAGGCTAGTTCTCTGTGATTGACTGTAGCACTTGCTGAAAAGTGGTCATTGCTACACAGTGGAGTATCTATCTCAAGTGGCTGCTGTTTCTGGGAAGCTGCTTGCTCACGGTTTCATTGTTCCTGATAAGGGAAGTTCAAGTTCAGCTCCGGTGTTCCTGGAATATGCTCTCTCATCTGGGAGGTATCCAGCACCACTTGGCCTTTGTCACCATGATGTGAGGGGCTATCAGACAGCCATGTAACCAGAATTTAGGCTGCATAAAAAGTATAGGGGGAAGGTTAGACCTCTATAAGGATTCCTCCCTGAACCTAAGGTACAGAAGTTCCTGCACAGCCAGTTTTTCTGCCTAACCTACCTTCAGCAACCAATGTCTGCTCTAGGAGTTTGAGAAAAGTCCCACGGAGGAGCTGAGAGAATAAACAGCTTTGGCACCTGTGATGACAACAGAAACTGCCTTTAAGGCAGTTGCCTCGATACTTAGAAAATATCGAGTCTGGATGCTTTATTATACATTTGTGTTCTTTTCCCTTAGCAAATACAGATTTCTTCATTTTAAATGGTTTTACAGCTGAGAAACATATTTCTATTCTTGGCTTGTGGCCTAATCAGTACTCAGAGCCAAGAATAGATTAAAGTGGACTGTCCTGAAATCAACTTTTATGTGAAGTGTAAGCAGTGCTTTACAGCCATGAGTGGTTGTAACAAAAGCCTGAGAAGATCGATAGAAGTTCTCCAGCATGTGTACAGTTACATATATAATTACACATAAAGTGTAGCAGAGAAGAAGTGCAGCTGATTTGTTAGCTGAGAGAGTGGGCGGTAGATAGTTGTACCTCATAGGAAGCTTAACTTTCCAGTTTGTTATAGAAGAAAAGTATTATGCAGCAAACAACAAAATTAAGGAGACAGCACCAAAACTCTCTTGTGAGGATATTGCCTCTGGTCTCTTAGGAGACAGGAGGTTGATCTTCACCTCCCCAGTAGCCTTGTGAAGGTGTGAGCTGTGCCTCCTGAGAGGTACACAATTTCTTATTTTAGTGATCCATACAGTTCTCCTGAAATTGCTTCTGGCTCAATGCAGATACACTGTACACAAATAGTATTAAACTCAGCCTACATGTGTTGTCAATACGGTGTTGCAACCAAAGGCAGCTGTAACTTGCAAGCTATGTGCTGCTGCAAATATCTATAAAGACCAACACTATGCAGCAGATAATCAGCAGCTGGTATCTGCTGATACAAGTAGATTTCATCTTTACCTGCTCTGATATCTAACAATGCAAGGAGAAATGATACAATTGTTAAAGATAGACAACAGATTTGGCTATTACTGTCAGTGTTGGTGACAGCTGCTTGGGAGATGCTGGTAGGCTCACCAGGTATCCAGCATGCTATGGGAGTACCTGAGGCATCTGGAAGGCACAGACTCTTGCGTCTGTGAGCAGTGTGCCCTATGTACCTTGCCTTCCCAGGAAACAGAAGGACCTAGGACAGGGGAGCTATGGTTTTGCAGGGCTGTCAAGGACTGCTGGTCTCTCTGCTGAGTTGGCTGCATCCCAGCTGTGTTGTGTGGTGTGCTTTGTGCCAAGGTAGGCCAGCATTGGGGGGCTCTGAGGAGAAGGCTGAGGTTCGTAGTTGGTTATCCAGGATATGGGCCAGCCTAGTGATGCAACAGGAGGTACAGGACACAGAGTGGAGTCACAGAGCAGTGGTGCTTCTGGCCCTGCTTTTGCAGGTCTGCTTTCCATCAAGCCCTTTACTTGTGTGCCACTAGATGATCAAAACTGTGTATGTATATTTTCATAATCATAGACATTTGTGTTGTGCTGGCTGTACTTCTAAGTACATTTTTTGATGAAGCTATGCCTAAAGTTTCATTTAGGTTTTTTTTTGGTTTTGTTTTTTTTTTTTTTTTAATTTTGAGCAATGGGTTTTCATTGCTCTGCCTGGGCATCTGTTTAACCATCGGATAGCACTGACTGACAGGAATTTTCCCTCACATGCTTTTTTTTTTTTTCTATTACACTTCTGTGCATCACTCTTTACTTTTTTTTTCTCTTTTGGTTACAGAAGGTGATCTTCTCTTTAAATGCCTGATTCTTTTAGTATATGTTATATTATCTGCCTTATCATTTTATCAGAGTATATATATATATTTATATATGTGTGCATACTGGCACACAGGATATAGTTGTTGTAAACAATGTTTTATCTTTGCTCTTGAGTAGAAAATACAGAAAGGAAGATAATACAAAGTATATTGGAAAGAGGTGGGCAAAGTCCTGCACAGAATGTTTGCACAAAATCTGTGCATATGCGAAATGATCTGCTCAAACAGTGTTTAAAGTACTGGATGCTGAGGGAGGGAGTGTTGACACGCACTCTTTGCAGCCTTGGAGTTCTGGAGACTGGTGGGATATTAGTCATAGGTGGATGCTGTTTGAGTTATCGTGTGTTTGGCAAGGAGATAATCTTTGCAAAAATGCTAGTGGCAAGTATATAGATATAGAATACAGGTAGTATATGACCAGTTGAAGCAGTCAATGTCATCGTACGCATGAGCAAGACAGAAGTGTGGGGAAGGATGTGTGAATGTTATATTCCTTGTAAGGATGCACATTGTGGACAAGCTGTGCTCACGACTGTGCATCCACAGGATCTCATTCATTGTAAAGCAGCAGCAGCAGAAGGTGAGTTTGGTGAAGGGATGGAACTGCACAGACAGTACAAAAGCTTTGCCAGAGCCCTTCTTGCTACAGGTTTTTACAAAAACCACTTCTCATTCCTGCTCATTCCTTATCCATTTCATCATGGCAGGTATGATTTGCTCACTTTGTAAAGTCTGAACACGCAATGCTAGGATATCGGAAAAACTGACTTGATGCTTTCTGTGTAATTATTTCACATTGAATGAATGAATGTTGCTATTGTTCATTGTCCTGCAGTAAGACATATGCACAACACCAAGAATATTGCAGTGTTTGCAAAGTATTAATATGAAAGTATTGGTATTGTTAAAAGCATAATCAGGTCTCAGGCACAGCAGTTGTAATGGTTATAAAATCTCTTGCAGTCTCCTACTGTACCAGCCTATGATTATTTTGCCACATTTATTTTATGATTTTTGTATGTGGAAAGAACACAACATTATTTTCTTCTGTGTGTCTAATCTTCTCAGTAGAGCTGACTTTGAAATGTTAGCTTAAGTACACACTGCTCATTCAAAGCTACTTTGTGCAACCAAGATTGTGGGTTTTTTTTTTGGTTTTTTTTTAGAGATTACTGTAGAGATATAACAAGAGGCTTACTGGCTGGTTAAATATTTCCTGCATGCTACATCTGACGAGAAAAAAAGCCACCCTTTTTTCGAGAAGTGCTGTTATAACTCCCTGTAGAAAGTCCCACATTACAGGATAGTGATAAAATTTAACAATGAGCACCCACTTTCAATATTGGAAGCAATTTTTACTGTCTCATCAAACTACAAAGTTAAGAATCTCAAGTTTGCTTCCTACTCCCTGTTTTAGGGCACCTAAGCTACAACAGCCTAGCTTTCACATCCTGCTGAAGTCAGTAGGAAGCAATGGTGCTTAGTAATTTCTATTTAAATGCCTGAAGAATTAACTAAGGCTCAAAGTTTCAAGTTTATCTTCTAGGAGCAAGACACCTCGGTGAAATACCTACTAGGTACAGGTACCTATATGCTTAGCTGAGAGCATAGAGTCTCTCTGACTGATCAGCTTGTTTAGCTATAAACTTATACACTAGACTTCAGGCTTTACTCTTCTGCTTAAGAATGTGTACCATAGGGCACAGCTGCCTCTGTGTTTTGTTTTGGATCAGTTGAGTGGATGACAGGAGGTGTGACAGAGGACTGGAACAGGCTGTCCAGATGGGGTGTTGAGTCTTCTTATTCTGAAGACATTCAAGACCCACCTGGATGAGTTCCTGTATCACCTACTCTAGGAGTTCTTGCTCTTGGTGGGTGGTTGGACTAGATGATCTTTTGAGGTCCCTTCCAACCCTTAGGATTTTGTGACTCTGTGAAATGAACCTGTGGATCTTTGTCTGCTAACCTGCTTTGGTTCACACTGCAGAATAGAGTTGGAGCATACAAAAAGGATTTATCTTGGAAGAAACCAGGCAAGAACACATACCCTAAGTGACTGGCTAATGCTCTCCAGCTGCTATTGGGCATTCAGTTCACGGGACTATACTTGGGGTGCATACAGCACAATTGTTTGCTGATTAAGAATAAATAGGCAAGTCTTGGCAATAAGAGAAATACGTTAGTCTACTTTTCACAAAAGAAGTGATTTTGGTGTAATACGCATACCCATTTGTTTTAAACAATTACATGCTCGCTCTTGAATTAACAGGGTTAAAAATCTGCTTTGGCAGCAGCTTGCCAAACTTAATTGTTTCTGAGGCAAGAATGATGAATGGGACTATTTCTAGAAGTGGCTGCCAAAGAATTTTTTTTTTTGGTCAGCACTGCCCAACTGGTAGTGTCAGGACAGCTCTGCCTGGCCCATTGCCTTTGTGCCTGAGGACCAGGTGGCTCCATGGACTGTGTACAGTGATGCTGCCTCACTGCCATGCCATCCCTTAGGACAGACAGGACACCGAGTGGGTCTTTTGCCAGCCAAAGCAAGGACTGTTACCAAGGTGGAATCTGTCCTCTTCAGCTGCAGCCAGACTTTCTTCATTTGTGCAATGGTACACAATATTTTGAGAGGATTTCCAGATGACATAAGGAAGAATTGGACTGTACCCCAAATCACCAGATTAAATTGTTACAAGGTCACCAATAAATTTTTAAAGCATAGATAAGTGCAAGGTATCTAACACCTGGACAAGGGGTAATGGGATGAAGTTGGAACACAAAAAGTTCCATTTAAACATTAGAAATAACTATTTCACTGTGAGGATGATGGAGCACTGTCACAGGCTGCCCAGGGAGGGTGTGGAGTCTCCTTCCTCAGAGGTCTTCAAGACCCACTTGGACATGCTCACATGCAGCCTGATCTAGGTGGATCTGTTTCTGCAGAGTGATTGGACTGGATGATATCTAAAGGTCCCTTCCAACACTACCATTCTGTGATTCTGTGAATCTTCTTGCATGGTAGGAGGTGAGAGACACTGAGTGGAAGACTATGGTATTTTTCACCAGTGCCAGTATGTATTGCTGCTGTATGACATATCTATGCTTTAAGCTTTCCTACTTTAAAAGCAAACTCCTTACTGTAGGCTGTTTTTCTGCATGTAAGAGTAAGTGCATTAAAAAAAAAAACCAAAACATGCTGTCATTGTAGGTGGTTTCATGCTGTGGAAGCCATGTTTATGGAAAGTGAGCAATGAAGTGCAACCTGTATGGATGCAGTTAAAAATAGAAGAATGGTACAAAACTTCTCTTTTGCCAAAAAGTTGGTAGTATCCTGCACTAATACATATGTTCTCTGCTTTACCTACTGCTCTGTTTCTGTAGTGTTACAAAGGCCTTCAAACAAACTGCTGAAGAAGAGAGCGGTAACAAGCGCTGCATGGTTTGCACCAAGTGACAGTGTTATTTGGGTGCTACCCCTCCTGAAGTGCTGCAGAGGAATGATAGGTGGGCTGTGTACAGCCTGTCCAGTCTGGCATGAGAATCAGCCACTCCCACTGATGCTCAGACTTGCACGTCAGTGCTTCATCGAGTTGGACTGAACTGCACAAGCTTAAAAACAGGTACTTGGTTGTACTTGAGGCCTGTGGTTAATAGAAGCATTCCTCTGCCCCTTGAACAAAACAACAACAATTGTTCCAGCTCTCTCTAACCACATGGTTAGCAAGTTCAATATAAAGCAAAGGTAGACCATATGACTCTCTAGAAAGAGGCACATTCCAATCTGGAATCTCGTTTCTTGATTTGAATAATTTTTTTTAAGTGCTGCTTTTTTTCTTTTCTAATATCTGAAACAGCTTTTGGGCACTAAGCCATGCTGCATGGCCTGTAACACCTGCAAAACTATTGTTTAATTGGGGAGGATGTCATGTTTTTATCCCCATGCTAAAGTACCTTGTGATTTTATAACGTTTTCTTCAAGATAAGTATGGAATGTAAAAAAATAAATCCTGATTTAGAGTTAAGTCCTGAGAAGGCCTAGAGGAGCTAGCTGGCTAAATTAGATAAATAATGCCAACAATGAATGACGATAGTTGTACTCTTAAAACAATTCAGATATATTTCCAGAAGAGACACAATGCATTTACCTAAACGGGGTAAATACATATATGTTGGTAGTGTGTGTACAAAAGAGTTTCTTAGGCACTGCTGCATGTATACACAGAAAAGAGATGCAGAATGATTAAAATCTAACTCTGTATGGATAGGGTTGTATCTGTATGCTCTGATCCAGCTTTTGTCCAAAGACAAATTACCACTGGAACACTACTGCAGAAGGGAATTCCCTGGCTTGCCTCTTTCTGCAAGTTTGTCTTTTTTAATATTAAAACCAAACCAATAAACAAATGATCTTGTACTATGATGGTCTGGCTGTGTTATATACTTCCCATGGGGCAAGTCAGTGGGTGGAAAAACAACAGCAGCTCTCAGAAAACTATGCAAAAGGGTTTCTGAACCCTTGTACCTTTTCCATTCCTATTTCTACCATGGGTTCTGGGGTGTGTTTTCAAAGAAATATTTGTCTCCCGCTATGCTTCTCAATTACTGTCAATTCACCAGTGTCAAGGGTTCATGACCTGGCATCTGAGGTGCAGGAGCTAATGAGTTAACACCAAATTTATTCAAGTAAGAAGGGAGCAAGTTGTGTAAGAGCTTGTCTTGCAAAGCAGCTAAAACAAACTCAATGTGGTGCTTTCCAAAGCAATGGTATAATATAGCTTTGACTTCCTAATTATTTAGTATTTAACCAATAAGAAACACAGGCTGCTCTATACCTGGCTTTCCAGAGGAGGCAAGTGGTGCTTTACCTAGCTTGAATGTGGAAGGAGTGGAAACTGCCTTTTGAGGAAGCACAACTGGAGAGATACAGCTGACTGGAAGGCATCAGGTGTGGAGATGATCACTAGACTTTGGCGGTAGGCGGAGCTGCCCCATACCTGTGTTTGCAGCACTGAACCCCTTATATGGAACTCCACACTGAATTTTTGAACCAGCTGGCCACAGGACCAGGAAAATAACTAAGACCTACAAGACCTATACAAACTCATGACCATAGAGATCAGAGCAACTCAGTGCCTTGAGTGATGCCAAGCCTGCTGTGTGTGCTCATAAGTTATTATAGACTCCAGAAAAATCCTCTTTGAAGAAAGGATTTCTGAACACTAAACAAAATCAGGCAACATGCACATTCAGCTGCTCAGATACTCCTCCACAGCAAACCAGGCTCTGGAGCTCGTGAACATTGTAACGCCCTGTCTGCATCACGTAGGTTGCAGGTGATCATCCACATGGAACTTCAGGCTAATATGATGCTTTGTTTACGAGGCAAACATTTGACTGGCCTCGCTGTACCTTCACCTGAATTACTAATAACTTACTGTGGTGCGTCGCTTAAAGTAAATTGCAGTGTTAATTATGATAATAAACCCATGCTGGCCAGATCCTGGAGGATCTTAAGGAGAAAATGCTGGAGCATGCTCTGCTCCCAGAAGTGCTGACATTATCACTCCAGCTTTGGCTAGTTAAGGACATTTTGCAAGAGCTGTTTCCCCGCCTCGCAAACTTGCATTTCTACCCCTTAGGCCCACATCCTGTATCGCTGCTTCTGCAGATCCTGCAGCTCCAAATGTATCCTTGCAGCTTCTCTGTGCAGGACTGAGCTGCTCCAGACCTGTTAAGGTCTGGTTACCTGTTTTAGGCTTCTGCAGTGCCTCTTTGACAGGAGCTGGAGTAAGAGTAGGACAAGGTAACAAATAAGTTACTGTCTCTCTCTCTCTGAGATACCAAAGGTGTAGTGGCTGCAGAGGTGTTTCAGCCTTGGGAATTCCGAGACGGGCAAGCTCAGATAACCAGCCCACCTTCTCCTGCACCGGCGAAAAGGACTTTCTCCCTGTCCCAGACTCACAGAGCTCTCCATTGCCCATGACTTTACCAGTCACTTAATTGCTGCAAGCATAACATGGACAGGTTCCCTACAACTACTTGAAGCTGGAAGGAATAGAAGAAGACTAAGCAAAAATTCAAGAAGCTGCAGTTCTTTCCACAAGCTGGAGATACAATTTCCTTTTCTGGTAAGTGCAGCAGAAAGCAGCCACCTGATTCAGCTTTCCCAGTAATATTCTAATCGGTCACAGGCATATTGTCTACTGAAATGAAAACTGAATATAGTATGCAATTGAGGTTACCAAATACACTTATATAAAGCCTTTCAGAGCAACAGCACATCAGCTGGTAGGGGCTGTTACTAGAAACTAAGGTTTCTTTGTTTCTTAGCAGCAGATGATTTCCTCTCCTAGGGCAATTATGTAGCCTAATTGCCTGTAATAATCATCCCTGCTAAAAGTGTGCTAACGCCAGCCCTTCTCTTTTTCTGTGGAGTGCCTCCTTACCAACTTTCTTCTTCCAAGTAGCAGAGACCGCCACATATTTAGAAAACACAGGTGATGTTGAAGAACATCAGATTTTATTATCTAAAGACTTTTGTTGATGTTGCTATTGGAGCCTAAGCTGCTAATAACCAAAAAAAAAAAAAAAAAAAAAAAAGGAGGAAAAAGATGAAGTTATTTCTGAAATGGGATCTGATTCATTGTTCTTTGAGTTAGTTACGTTTGTTTGGATTGCATTTTTATTTTTAACAGCTCTCTGTATTTTTGTTACAATATACCAATTAGATGTAACAATGACAGACTATGTTGTGCTGTAGTACAACAATTTTTAAAAGTAAATTGGAAAAGTTACACAAAAAATGTCATAGAGTGTACTGTACATTGTCAGGATGGATTAGATAACATAACACGTCTTTATCACTACTGACTTTTGTGGTTTCATTTAGATGTCCTGTTTTCTTCTTAGCAGAATATGTTGTGGCAATACACAATCATTCAAAATGTTTTATAGCATTCATGTATATAAACAGTGAAGCTTGATTTTTTAAATTTTATCTGGAAGGAAGGCCTTTTATTCTGATTGCATAATATTTTAGAACTCATGGAGAGTTATACTCATTACAAAGGAAAAGTTACTGCAGTTCAATATATTAATTTGATAATAGAAATTCTATAATTATTTAATGTCTGATATTGCCACTGAAGTAAAAAATCCAACATAAGTGGTAAGTTTTGTTACTATTTGATTAATGCAGATACGCTTTATTGTAGCTTTAAATATAGGAAGAGAGAAAAGTCCACTCTAGAGGTTTTCATCTTCGATGAAAGTAGAAATTATAACCAGCAACTCTTCAGAGATACAGGAAGTGAAGTTCTACACATGGGTCAGAAAAAGGATGTTTCTGGTGTGATTGAGCAGGGACAGTTCTGTGTGAAAAACTGTGTACCATGACCAAGATCTATCTGTGCTCAAGAAAGAGGTATAAATTCCTTTCAATTTGGAAACTGAACAAGAATAAGAGATGCAGGCTCTTGAGGTCCAAGTGATGGCCCAGGTGCTTTCAAGTGTCATCTGATTTCATCATTTGGAGGCTTGTACTAATTTGTATGGGGTGAAGAACCTCGGGGATGTGGGATTTATACTACCTAAAAATCACTTTGGCCAGGTGGCCAACTAGGCTGCCTCTCAGCCTGCTCTGACTAATGAACTATCTCAATATGGTTGTATCCAGAGAAGCACTCAGATCTCTGATAGAGACAGTATGGAGGTCAGGGAAGGCTTTAAAAGCAACTTGTTTCTTGAAATCTGAGCTGAACCTGTGGACTTGAGCAAAGATGCAGTAAGACAGTCATTGTCTGAAATCAGAATGAAAGGTTACCTGCAGCAAAGTGCCATATCTCTTAATGACCAAGAAAAGCTTTCATCTTTAGGTGTTTGGCTAAAGGCAGCCCAGATATCGGTAAGTAAGCAGGAAGTCCCGAGTATTCAGGAATCCCAAACTAAGGAGCCAATAGCCAACAAAATTATGTCAAATAAAGCTGAATAAACCTAAGGGATTTTTTTTTTCCTCCCATCCAAAACATCCAAAGTAGACAAGATTATTTTGGGTGTTATCACTTTACATGTACATCATGTACATGTGCAGCAACACTAGTCATATCAGTCTTCCACTATGTGGCTTGAAGAGAGTTGAAACTGCACAAGTTAACTCTAAATTGGCTCTTTTTGTGAGGAGTATCAATCTGTTGTTGTCACAAATTCTCCCAAATAGAAATATCTTTGTCCTTTCGTGAGAGAGATTTCATTGTTCGACCATTGTTTTTCAGATTAAGCAGAGTAAGTCTCAACATTGAAACCACTGACTTTTCCAGTCTCCTGAGGGGAGCAGAAAACCCAGCATGGGTTAGAAGAAACTTGTCTCTGCATATGGTACTGCTCCTTATCATGGACATGTAATGACACTAGAGAAGTACTAAACTTTGTGGAAGCTTAGTGAATCATGGAGCTCTGTTTATGGACATATTGCATTGCAAAATATTGTTGCAAAGTGAAAACTCAGAAAGAGCGAGTAGACATCAAAAGCAATTTTGCAAACTGTGGCCATTATGTAATTCACAGAGTGTGTGCTGCTGCTGCAAAAGGTGTAATGCCCTGTTTAATATCAAACTGTAAACACTGAGCCAAACTACCTTGGTAGCTCTGTCCAATTCAGTGAGATGAGATGAAAGCTAAATTTAGCATCTTGCAACCGTCTCCCTTGGGAAGCTGCACGGATGTTTTGAAGTCCTGCAAGATTTATCCCATACTTGACTTTCCCTGCTATTTTTTGTGATGAGAACTGCAGCCTCCAGACCACTTTATGAGCATCATACCACTGCAATCCATGTCGCTGGAAGATCTGAAATGCCCAATACGTATGCTTAGGTGGATGCCCTTTTGCAAGGTGTGGGCATGGTGTTGTCAAAGTATATCTCTGTTTATTGCATAGGATAAAAAAAAAAATCTCACAATATGTTACCTTATGGTTTAGTTGTCCTTGGATTTACTTGGCTTCTACTTCTCCTGAATGTAACAAAGCAGAACAAGAAAATCTGCTTTCATTGGCATCTAATTTTTCTACACAGTTTGTGAAAGATGAAACAGGGAAGTGGGTTTTTGATTCTACAGCTGTACCCATCCACACCTTGCTGTAGGAAAATGAACACCGATCTTTCAAGATGTATGGTCTGCCCTTTCTGCCTTAATGAGGATTGCACTGTGCACTCTACAGTTGTATATGTGGGGGACTTAACATAGCATGGCACTAGTGCTGGGTACTCTGCATTCCTACACAGTTACCTCAGCTGCTGTCCTCTCTCCTCAGTAAGGAAGATTAGCCAACAAGTGTATCTGTCTTGTAAGCATGTGGGCGGCCGCTCTAGCTATGCACGCTCACCCACACGCACAGTCATGAGGGCTGAAAATGACAAAGGCATGTTTTGCTGGCATGGCAGTAATGCAACCAAAATTAAAAATGAAACAGGGAAGAGGCATAAAACTGAAGTACAATTGTTGTGCATATGATTGCAGTTCACAATTTTCTTCAAAGAGCTTTAACAGATGTGACCCCTGCAAGATAAAACAGCTGCTGAGCTGGGGAAGCTATTTATCTATAAATGTGGAGACTACTTGCTCTTCACAAAAAAAAAGTCTCATGCAGACCTGCCCCACCTACTCTTCATGTAGTGCAAGGGCCAAGGGCCAAGGATGAGTGCAGGCCACCGTGAATGTCAAGGACAGCCAGGGTAGGCCACTCGACTGCAGGTGATTCTCCTCTATTTAGATCCTTCTTGCATTGAGGCATGCTGGAAAGGCTTGCAGAGCTGATTATTACTATTTGTCCCCTTCCCAGAATCTGGCCCTTGTGTTACTTAATAGCTGTGGATAGAAGGACAGAAAGGACTTTATTCTCCAAAAGTTTTACAGGATCTGGCAAATGGGCAATGTCCTGGCAAGTCTAAGAAAAAAAAGTAGATAATTTTAATTCCACCATTGTGTTTTCCTAAGGATATTTCTGATGTGTTGAGTTGGTTTTTTTTTGGTTTTTTTTTTTTCATATTTAACGGTGAAGGATTGGATACGATTATCTTAGTCTAGTGCCTTGGAAGAGAGCTGTACTGAATGACACTTGTATCTGGTATGCCCAAAGAGAGTGAATGCTCTGAAGAGAGCTTCTGTGTCCAGGCTGGCTTTGGCTTTCTGAGCATTCCTCACAACTCCCTGGGTCACCACAACCTTTTCTGCAGTTAACAAAGCTCCGCAAGCCAAAACCTCTGGCTGTGATCTCTTCAGGCTAAGCTGAAGCCAAAGGCAAGGTGACCTTTCTTTCAAAACTGATTAGTGGATATTGCCTGTAGGTCGAGGTCTGGAGCTCACCATAATATTTTCATCTCTGTGTTTGAATCCTTGCATCATCTAAACTGGCAGCAGCATTTCAAAGCAAAAGCATGCTTGGAGAGCGTGATACCCTTCAGTAACTACACTCTGTGAAAAATAATTAGAACTTTTGCCTTAAAAAGAGAGTGGTGGGTCTGCAGTTATTTTAAGGATGTGTCTAATTAAATATTTCATCTCAAGAAAGGAAAAATAAGGAAAATACCTTCTTCATGTTCTGTCTTTTCACATGTTGCTGTGTATGACGTATCATGGTTTTGAACTAGTCTGTGGGGGAAATAAAAGCTATTGGGTGTAGCAAGAAATATGTTTTGTTTATGGATTCATTTCACCTTAGAAAAAAAGCCAAATTTAGATCCAGAATGGCTGTCTCTAATATTGCAGACCTATAGTATCTATGACATTTCTGTAACCTTTTACTATAAAAATGAATTGAAATCATGAGGGCATATCTAAAGAGAAATTAACTGCTAAAAAAATAAGAGATGGTAAAACTAACTGTGCAACACTGTAGGAAATCAGCCAACAGAAAAACCCTTCTGGTTTTGGGATGCTATGCCTCAAAGGAAAGAAGAGTGGTGAACAATTAATTTTTATTTCACTAGAGAGAAATTGGAAGATTTTTATTCTGGGTGTAGCAAAAGTCCTCGGAGAGTATGAAGTCAATTTAAAGTACTGACAACAAATATCTTCTAGGAATTGCTTACCAGTAAAAAAAATGCATGAATGATAAAATGACTAACAGTGAAAGTTGAAAGCATTGTGAATTTACTAGAAATGGGCCTGAAAAAGTTCACTCATTAATCCCTCCATCGTGTTTAGCAAAAGACTCTATAAAGCATGTTGTTGTGAAAAACCTAACTATTATGCAAAAATCACAGAATCTTAAGGGTTCGAAGAGACCTTGAAAGGTCATCTAGTCCAACCCCCCTGCCAGAGCAGGATCACCTAGAGTAGGTCACACAGGAACTCATCTAGGTGGGTTTTGAATGTCTCCAGAGAAGGAGACTCCACAACTCATCAGGGCAACCTGTTCCAGTACTCTGTCACCCTCACAGTGAAGGAGTTTTTCCTTATGTTTCTTTGGAACCCCTTATGTTCCAGCTTGTACCCATTGTCCCTTGTCCTATCATTGGATATCACTGAGAAAAGACTGGCTCCATCCTCCTGACACCTGCCTTTTATGTATTTGTAAATATTAATGAAGTCATCTCTCAGTCTCCTCCAAGCTGAAGAGCCCCAGCTCCTTCAGCCTTTCATCATATGGGAGATGCTCCAATCCCTTCATCACCTTGGTGGCCCTGTGCTGCTGTATTTCTTGAACTGAGGGGCCCAGAAATGGACATAATTACACCCCTTCTAATACACCCCAGGATGCCACTGGCCTTCTTGGTCACAAGGGCACATTGCTGGCTCATGGTCAACCTGCTGTCCAACAAGACCCTCAGGTCCCTTTCCCTTACACTATTCTCTAGGAGTTCATTCCCCAATCTGTACTGGTACATGGGGTTATTCTTTCCCAGATTCAAGACTCTACACTTGCCCTTCCTGAATTTCATGAGATTTCTCCCTGTACAACTCTCAAGCCTGTCCAATGGCAGCACAGCCTTTGGTGTGTCAACCACTGCCCCCAGTTTAGTATCATCAAGCAAACTTTCTGACAGTGCCCTCTGTTGCCTCAGCAAGGTTATTAAAATGAATAGATTGACCACTACCAGTCCCAGCACTGACTCCTGAGGGATACCAATAGATACTACTACTGGGATATCACTAGGTCTCCAACTAGACCCTTTCCCATTGATCACAGCTCTCTGCCTTCTTCCCTTCAACCAGTTAACAATCCACCTCACTACCTGATCATCCAGCCCACACTTGCTCAGCTTTTCTGTGAGGATGCTGTGAGAGACAGTGTCAGATCCTTTCCTGAAATCAAGATAAACCACATCCACTCCACTACCACCACCTATCCACCTGGTTACATCTGCATAAAAGGCTATTAAGTTGGTCAGACATGGCTTCCTCTTGGTAAAGCCATGATGACTGCTCCTAATGACCCTCTCGTCTTTTCAATGCCTGGAGAGAGCACCCAGGATAAGTCATTCCATCACCTTTCCAGGGATGGAGGTGAAGCTGACTGGTCTGTAGTTACCTGGCTCCTCCTTCTTACCTTTTTGGAAGACTGGAGTGACATTTGCTGTCCTCTAGTCCTCAGGCACCTCTCCTGTTCTCCACGACTTACTGAAGATGATGGAGAATGGTTTAGCAATGACTTCTGCCAGCTCCCTCAGCACCTGCTGGTGCATCCCATCAGAGCCCATGGATTTGTGTACTTCCAGATTGCTTAACTAATCCTGAACCCAGTCCTCATCAATCAAACAAAACTCCTCCTTTAGCATGACTTCCTCTGGAGTCTGGGGCTCCTGAGGATACTTTCCAGTAGCATAGACAGAGGCAAAAGAGTCATTCAGGAACTCTGCCTTCTCTGTATCCTGTGTCACCAGGGCACTCGTCTCATTCAACAGTGGGACTACTTTGCCTCCAGTGTTAGATTTTCTGCAGTGTATTTGAAGAAACTCTTTTTGTTGCTTTTGACCTTTCTTGCAAGGCACAACTCCAACAAGGCTTTCTCAGTTATTGTATATTGACGTGACACAAGAAACCAAGTGGATAAGTGTAGGTAAGATCTGGTTTCCATCATCCAAGGATTTGGCTGTTTGTCCCAGGCTTGGTAACATGTGGGATGCTAGGATGAGAACATCCTGACCAAGGCTGAAGATGGACTGTTGAGGAGTGGTCTTTGCCTAGGAGGACAGTGTTGCTACTCAGAGTCCCTGCAGCATGCTGGATCAAATGGGAATGTGCTGATGGCGATAAATGTAAAATCTGTGATGTAGGATAGAACAACCCCATAGAACAGTATGGGTTGGGGGCTGCCTGGCCAAAGTAGCATCTGTGCAGAAAAAGTGGCAAGGATCTCAGTGTCTGGCATGTGCAAGCAAAATGTATCCTGGTTCTGCATCGAGGGATGTGATTTTTGTCTTTCTCCTCAGCACTGGTGAGGCTGCATCTGGAGTCCTGCAACCAATGCACGGAAGATACCAATGCCTTGGAATAAGTCCAGACATTGAGGGGGCTGGAGTCACTATTGCTGTCATCAACTCCCTAATTGATGGCTGTAGTAAAGATGGGAGCCAAGCTCTGCTGGGCCTTGCATAGCAAGAGGATGAGAGGTAAACTGCCACAAATTTCACCAACAAAATTGGAACAAGATATAAAGAAAAATGTTTTTTTTTTTTCTTCCCTGATAGGGGCAAACACTGGAGAAGGCCAAATGTCTGCATCCCCGGAGATACTTGAAGCCTGACACAAGATGGTCCTGCTCTCACTTTGGAGTCAGTTAACCCTGTCTTGAGCAGGAGGGTAGACTGCATAGCTTCCAACCATCTCTCCCAACCTAAATTATCCTGTGATTCCTTCCTGTTCTGTGGGTGCTCTCAGGTCCTATCTGTTTCTGGGCTTTGACCTGAAAAGGAGACTAAGCTGCCTGATCACCACTTAGAACAGACAGAGGAGGAAAGTGTTGTTAGATCACATCCTCCTTTACTGACCTCCTGGGGCTGGCACGAGTTAATTCACCCTTTGCATAGTAGTTCTTAGCTGACTTTAAGGTCAGATTTGAGACCAGAGCAAGACAAATCACCCCTCAGTGTCCCTAAGCAAGTCCTTTGTGCTGAAACAACTGGCTGGTCAAGCCTTTGAAACATGATTTCAGGCGTGTGTTTGAGAAGGATACACTTCTCTTGGCATAGGCCACTCTCACCCTCTGGGTGACCGGAGATTGTTTCTGGTGAGGAGCCTGCAGTGACTGGTCTGCAGATGTGCAAAGAGCACTCCCACTGCTCCCGCCTCGTGCTGCTGCCTCCTGCTGCATGTGTGAAAGCTGTGAAAAGCCATTCGTGCCCTCAGAGCTCCCACCTGGTTAAAGATATCTTGGCCTCACATGAAACCCATATTCACTTGATACTGCTTTGAACAGGGCTTTCACCTACCTGCCTCACTGTTGTCCCCTGATGCTGGCTTATGTCAATGCTTATCTGGCTCCAGGATGCGCTTTGCTTCTGACACTGAGCTTCAGCAATGCCCTGACTCCACCTTTCTTTCTCTTTCCCTTCTTATACAATGCAGAGAGGCATAACTTACTCCTACACACTTCTAAATTTTTATGGATGCTCTCAGGCCCAGGCAGTGCAGCGATGTTCGTGTTACATGCTAGAGACTGGGTGTTCCCAAGTTGTGCTCAGAAAGCTGCTCTGTCTATTGTCTTCTGTGAGAAAACACACATTGCCTTCTTGAACCATTAATTACAGCATATTTTCTTTGTCTCATTGCAACATTAGGTTTTGTTTTACCAATTTGTCCTTATTTACAGATAACTGGTGACAAGTAAGCTCAGATTATTCTTTTTGTTTCATCAGCAAGACAAATCCAGCTGTGATAGAGTTGGCCAAAACACAAAAAGTGATTTATAAATATCTCTGTGAATAAATGCACAGACATATTATTTATCCATAAGTATTTTGCCACAGTTTACAAAAATATCCGTAGTTCTCAAATGTCATCTAGGCAGATACAAGCCTTGCAGTGCCCTCCCTGAGCCCATGATTGCTTGGTCAGGTGCTGTGTTATTCTTCTTTTAAATTTTCAATTGTGTTATCACGGAACAAAGACAACCCACACATTTGAGGTGACTATTGCTGTAGGAAATATCCGATGTAAATAATCTGTGAGCCAAAGAAGGTGTAAGGCTTGGTCACATGGACCCTTTACCAAATACTTCTGAATAACTAAGATGTTGCAAGAGGATAAGACCAATTCAAGAACAGGGCAAACTGCTAAACATCAAGTCAACATGTTTGCTGACAGTAAAATGCAACCTCCCCAGCTTGGTGAAAAGCATATCTGTAGGAGAGAACAAAACTGCAGCAAAATCACAGATTTACTACTTTTCCTCTGTGCCTTACTACCGTGCATTTTGCTCAAAGCTGCTATATGTCTATAGATTTGTCTGCTGTTTGCTTTATAGTAAGCTATAGGACTTCAGACTATCCTTGTATGGTACCTCACTCCCATTTTTCTATATATGCCTCCATTTCCTTGTTATCAAAACATCTTTCAGGTTTCTAGAGCAGCATGTCACAGTGTAAACTCTGCAGCTTTGATTTCCTTTTCTCCAGTACAATTTAGAGTTGTTTTTCTCTCCCTGGTCATAATCTTAAGAGCAAGAACAGCATATATGGAACTATGATGTGACAACACTTGCATGCTGGCAGGCACATGAGAAAATCCCTGCTGGCAGGAGCACCAGAAAAGAGATTTCTTTGCTGTTCTGGCTATGCTTTCTAAGTCCTACTTTATACAGCTTGGGTCTATGCAGGAATGTATGTAATATTGCAATGTTGAGTCCATGAGGCAGTGCAAAGACACAAAGTTGATTCTCTGCAAGTTGTAAGCACAAAGACATGGGAGCCCTTAGAAGGATTTCTGGCACAGCCTTGAACTGGCTTTTCTGTCTCACTGTTGTGTCAGTGTTGACCTGTCTTTGGGTCAGAGGTGAAAAAGTGTGTGATGTGGAAAGCGATACTCTGGAGAGGGTTCCCTCCTTTTTCCTGTTTCCTGCCGGGGATTTTCTGTGGGACAAGTAGGAGCACGTTTCCATATGTAGGCTGACTTCACTGAGCCTGCAGACTGCTGGAGTGCGCAGAACTGCTCCAAAGCCAGCCCTGCAAAGGCACCCTCTCCAAGCAGCAGCAGCAGCAACAGAGCCTCCTCTTGCAAATAAAGGCATGCATCTCGATGTCAGACACTGCAGTGTGTGTGGAGCAGTTCATTTATTTTCAGGAATGAAAGGGCTGCATCAAGGCAGTCATGTGTACCGAACAAAGTGTAAACAAGGTCTGCAATTATTTAGCTGACTCCTGTACCCAGAGCTGGGCATAAATACGTATTAGAGCAAAGCTGGACTGGTAAGTCAGTTATTTTTCTATCCCTTGGCCAGGGAGTCAGTGGCAGCTCTGTTTGGGCCATGCATCCTCAGCATTCCTGCAATCAGTCATCGGGCTGGCATCTCTGAACAAGTGTTAAACTGAAGCAAGCTTTATGGACAGCTGCCAGTTTCCCCTTCTTGATGTTGTTATTTCAGCCCTGGCTGCTTTTCATGAGGAACTTTCCCTTTAAATGGGTGTCTGAGATGTGATGGCCAAATATCTCAACAGTAAAGCATGTATGCAGGTTTGCACTTATTGATGTCCAGAGGGAGCTGGAGCCAGAAGTGCATAGTAAATGTTTTTGAACTACTTTCTGATTGTATTAGAAGTGTCAGGACACAAACTTTCCTCCTTGACAAATTTATTTCCATGAAGGTAACTGTATCTCCTGTTAATTTCATCATGCTTTGTGGTTTCCTTGCCCCTGCTTGCAAACAACACCTCCCATACCTTGTACCTCAAAAACTTACATTTCAAAAAGTATCCACCAGAACCCAGAGTGTGAAGTAGTATTTCCAGGAGACATACACTTGGTGACTAGACTTTCACTCAGGTCAACTCACTTTGCAGACAGAAAGTACATTTTTTTTTTTTTTCTTTTTTTTTTTTTTAAAGATTAATATCCCAAAGCCTCCCAGCAACTTTGAAGTCTATTTGGGCTCTGTGTGCGCACTGCAGCCAGGCTCATGATGGTGGAACATTGCCCAATAGGACACTGATGCAAACAGTTTTTGGACGCAGCTTGCAGCAGTTGTCTGTGCTGGGTATGGGCTGACCCAGTGACTGGGACATGCAGGTGCTCCTGCTGCCCCAAAGGCTGTGTGCAGCATGGAGCTGAGCTGAGGTCAGTCATGCGGGATCAGCGTCAGCCCCATTAGCAGGGCTGGTTGCCCCACATCATCAGCCCTTGTACTGAGTGAGTCCTGTCCAGGGTCCCTGGTAGGACCCTCAGGCCTGGCCAGCCTGGTGTTGCACTTCTTAAGCAGCTCCACGTCTACTTTCTTCTAACAGTAAAAATACAGCAGGTTTTTAGAAGTGGCTTTAAAGGGCTTATGTCGAGGACACAAAACAAGGTGAGCCAGGGCCCAATGTGATGGGAATAGAGTGCTATTTGCAGAAGATTCCATCTGTTTGTGTGACAGTGGGGGTTGAGGCAGTGTCTGCATGTCCCCTGTTCCATCCCTGAGCCACTGCTGGGCCAGTTTGAGGCTGCCAGGCCATGGCATCTGTGTGCAAGGAGATACCAGGCAAGCTTTAGAGCATGATGCTACCAAAGCAGCTTGATGATGAGGCCAACTGGATGACCACCTAGGAGTTCACCAACAGACACCCAATTTCTTCTCTTTAGAGTCTGTTTGCAGTGACAATAGCTCTATTGCAAGCATGTCTTCTGCTAAATTCAATATCTTATACATACCCCAAGCATTAATTAATACCTTTACTTGTAACCTAAGGAGCATGACGCATGTGACCTCTTTACAGCCCTTTGCAACTCCAATGGAGGAGCTGAGCACACAGTGGAGCTGGGGGTGAAGCTTGTCCTTTCTGCCTGCCAGCCTGGCTGTTGCATGCTCAGGTGAGGAGCAGCAAAGCAGCTGATGGACTGGCTGTCTGTGTCCAGGATGCAGCTCCATCATTGTCATGCTGCCAGCACCACAGTGCTTGCAGATGGCTCAGATGAAAGGTCACAGGAAGACCCTTGCCTCAAGGAGGTTTGGCAAAGTGCTGGGGGACGCCTGGCTGTGTGTGATGGCTGTCTGTGGGCTTTAGCTATCTCAACAGAAACTTGCCCCCTAGCTAATTTCAGAACTTGTCTACCCATCTAGATTCAGTTGTGGTGGCTTACTGTGGATATGGTCTGGGCAGGTGCCTTCAAGTGTCATTCTCATTAAAGTCAACTTGGAAAAGCTCCCAGTGACTGTAGCAGGCATTGAGTCATACCTACCATCACCTCCTCTTCCAGGCATCCTGCCTGTGCCAAAGGCCTCCTGAAGGGATGCATCCATTTGAATGGCCCACAAAAAATGAGTGCCAGGAACAGAACCCTGGCCTAACGCTCTAACTAGGAGCAGGTTAATTGCTCGGGCTTCCTCTCCTGCATTTTATCCATGGATATAGCAAGTAGAGGAAACAACTCCAGCAGTGTGCCAATCAGTCCCTATAGGCTGGCCCATTAGCATAAGGTCATCTCAGCCCAGAGTAGATGAAGGCAATCTTTAGAATCAGGTTTAGATAAAAGCAAAGGCAACAAAGGGAAATAGAAGAAGCATGGGTGACAATGGGTCTTATTTTCATTATGGCATGAAGAATGAGGACAAGCAGTAAGTAAGATGCTTCATAAGTCCATGTGGTACATATGTGGCTGTCCAGACTTTGATTTTGCAGAAGCTTAACAGTTTGCTTCCTGGACTTCTTACTTTGTGCTGGTGGGAGCAGTAAGCATCCCAACATCACATATTCTACGGGAACAAAAGAAATGGATTACATACTTTATGGGAACATAGTGTCATTGAAGTAGATATTCGGTAAACTTTCTTAAAGCAGTTATTTTTATGATTTATTTTCTGTCTACTGGAGGCAAATATCTTTCCAGTAGAAGTTGTGCCTGAATATTTGATTTTTTGATTTGGTTAGCAAACTGCTACAAAAAGTCAAGACTGGTCCAAAATGAAATAGCATTTTACTTTTCTTGCAGAAATAAAAACCTCAAAAATGTCTCTTGCAGGTCAAGCAAAACCCAAAATATATGTATCATCTCTGCTTGAGGAATTTCCAATGAGAGCACATAAATTAAAGTCTAGAAATTATTCACAAAAAGGGCATGGACTAGCATCTCCCATGTCCCCAGTGAATATTCATTGTATTATGGGTTGTTCTTCTGGTGTCTGTATCAGTCTTTTCTGTTAAGCCTTTACTTCTTTCTTGTTTACTTGTTTCTCTTGCTTGCAGCTTTTACATGCATGCTCTTTGCTACACATTCAAAGCCTTAGTCACTACTTAGTACGCAGTATTGCAGGGTCAGAACATAGTGCTGGTGAGAAACCAGCAGTCTCCACACACTGTGTACTTTTGGTTATCCATTTGTTCTAGTGACTATTAACAGGATTTAGAAAGTCAGTGTAGTCAGTGTGAAAGACTGAGATTACTAGAGGTGCTTGCTCATTCTGTGAAGCAAAGAAACGTGTTAAGAGGCACAAACTTTTGTTAATTGAGTCCAATTAGCACAGTAAAAAGTTCATCAGCAGCTACATGCAGTTAACCTACATAGCATTTTATTCCTCCTTGGCGTGGAACAAAGGCATGTTTTTTGTTTAGTTTTTCAGTTCTGGCAGTATGAGAAGTGTCACTGGTTTTACCATGTCTCCATGCGTAGGACAATATTTGCAGGATTAAGGCTTCAAACCTCAGTCTTAGTACTTTATGTGGTTACATCTGGCCATGTACATGTATATCTTCACATATCTCACTAGCTCCCCTTGCTCCAAGTGAGAGAGGTGAAATGTACACTCATTTATTTGAAAAGAAAAAGTCTTTCTTTGTAAACTGCTCAGAGTGAGAGCTGTGCCATACTCTCTGTGTTCAGAGTAGAAGCAGTGTTGTCTGGTTTTGATTGGCATAACATTGCCACTACTTTCTATCAAGAGAGCTGGTGTAACCCACAATTAGTTTTGCACTGTATCTTCTCTAACTCTAATTGTGTGTTTTGCTAATAAACACATCAGAAATTCACAGATTCTGAAAATGTCCCTTTCATCTAAGTCTACTGGCATGGTCTTGAGAGACAAGGTGCAAAGAAGAAGGAATTTGCTCCCTTGCCTGACAGGACAGTGTGGGTACTGCTGAGAGTCAAGGTCCAGATTCCGCCAAGAACTGGTGTTACCAGCTCCCCATTTCTAGTATCAGCATCCTCATTCAGGTTCTATGGTCTCTTTGGTGCCAAAACAAGGGCTGGATTATTAGCTGCTTTGCACTTGGGCTTTGCTGCAAGGGCTGTTTGGCTTTGTGTGCCACCAGGGCTTCACAGTCTCCACCTCTCTTGATATACTCTGCAAGGTTTCTTTATCTCACCTACTCTGAGCTCCTTTAGTTGCTGATGACAGAGAAACACTCTTCTGCAGTGCAATTCTGTTCTTAGCTGGACACTTGTCCCAGGTTGCCTGACCTTCTCTGTTCCATTTAGAGGTAGGTGACTATGCAGGGGCAATCATCTATGGGGTAAGACTGGATCATCACTTTATTTTAGCCATTGACTAAGATACACTAGCTGTTTTGCTTTATCTAGCCACAGGCAAAACAAGCTCTTTACAAATCAGCCAGATGATGCACAATAGCATTCATTAATTTCCTTATATCTGGCTTTGGTTGAAACTAATAGATCCTTCTCTCCTCTCACATCTCAATTACCAGCATCAGGCAGTGCTTTCAATTAGTGTACAGCCTTTATCTAACACATACAGAAGATTCAAGACACCCACAGAGCAGCACACATTCTATTTGGTAAAGGTCACTGCTATACAAGCGGACATCCCAAAATGTATTTCATTAAGAAGTGTACCCAAATACAGGCAACTAGTACTCTGTTACAAGCACGCTTTTGTGAACCAACATAAACACAGTCCAGCAGTAGCTGCAACATTCCATAGTGATGATACTTGTACAAGTCTGAAGTGAAGGGGTTTCAGCTGCATGTATCTGACAATCATCTGATTATTCAGACTGGGTAAAATTCACTTTTTTTCTCTTCCTTGTTACTATTTATGATCTTTTACTCTGAAGTAGAGAGTGGTTAAGGCCAGCTAAAAGAGTTGTGAGTTCTAAAGGAAGCATCTTTGCAACTCTTTTAATATCTAGTGACACCCAAGATTCACGGCATCATTGATCACAAAAAAAGTTCTCTGTCAGTTATTTTAAATCCCCTGAGCTGTCTGGAACCAAGTGATGACCACTTAGGTGAACAAGGATTATTTGTGTCTGTGGCTGGGTTACAAGTACCATATGTTTTATATAATGTTTATTTTTTGACCAAACAAAACAGTCAAGAAACAGAAACTTTTGTTTTGTTTTGTTTTGGGTTCTTTTGTAACTACATCCATTTATGTTTTCTTTCCTTAACCATACTCTTTTATTCTGTGGAGCCTGTAGCATATAGTTTCCATCAGTGTTTTAGTGAAATAGTTACCCTATAGAAGCTGGTGTGTGAGTACATGAGATGTGACACATCTGTGTGAGATGAGGACCTTAGTTCTGTTTCTGTAGAATTCTGTCAGGCCCAAAGAGGCCATGGCACTGCAAGGACCATGCTGTGCTTAAGTTTATTTAACTGTGTTTTTTGGCAACTGTTGATTTCCCTAGAAGTCATGGCAAGCCAAAAGCCTGGTAGAAGAGAAAGAAGTAAAAATTTCTGTACATATTTGAAGGAAGCAGTGTTCTATGTGGAAACAATGCCTACTTCCTGGGTTTCATTTTCAGAATTTCTGCTTATCTTATGTGGCATTGCAGGAGGAGCATTGAACTCCTCTGTTTTAGTGCCTTTAATGGAATGTCATCAAAACTTCAAGCAATGTGAAAGCATGTAAAAGCACTTGGACGAGAAAGGAAACAGCCTTAAGGATCTTATGACTGCCATGGGGAACAATGACTTTTCTGCACTCTTGTCACTATATAGGAAACAAGAAACTGCTAGGGCAGATCAAGGCTCTTGAGTCTGGTGCTTCTTTTCTTGGTGTAGACTGAGTGATGGTACTTGCAGGGTAGGTAACAGGACACACTGCTGACTCATTCATGCCAGTCTCCATCTCAGATTCAGTAGTTTGCAGGTCGAAGTCTTCTTTTTACCCGTATGTACAACCACATTAATTAGACCAAGGACAAAATACCAGTGTATACCCTGTCACTTACTTGTGGTTTCAATTATCCCAGAGACTTGTCTTTAAAAATGACCATCACAAAAGTCACTAACATGGTCTTTGCCCTATATCCAACCTTAGAGAACCTGCATCCCTCTTGTCAGTAAATCCACAGGTAAATGGGAAAAAAAATTCTCCAACATTAGCAAGCTCTTCTCCTCAAGGTTTGGGTCAAAGGCTGCTTTTTCCCCTCACGCAGCCATTCCTGTGGTTGCCACAGCTGCTACCTGACTATTTATGGAGGCAGCATGGCATTTGTTATGTGTACAATTTGTCCTTTGATAAGTCTGGTAAATAGCAATGTTCTGACTTTTGCTGGCAGGAGTTTTCTCTTAAGACTTTTTTGTTGTTGTTGCTAAGGAAATGATCATTATTATAACTTACATTTTGAACACTTAAGGCATGTTTTTAAGTGACAGAAAAGCAAGCCAGTTCACTGGCTTTCTGGAACAACAAATGCTCATTTAGCCATGCCCAACAGAAGAGATGCAAGAACATTTGCACATTTCTTGTGAGTCATGAAAACCCTGTTGGGTAGCAAGATCAGGTTTATATTTCTTTACAACAGAACAGAATATGACACTTCTAGTGTTATTGTCTTACTGACTGTCCCCACCTGGCTGCCACTCCTGGGTGATAGACTTCTCTCAGCTTATGGTGTGCAAAACTGGGACTGTAGGAGGTGGTGAGGGTGTCCCTGGTGTCAAAGTCTCTTTGAAGAAGTATGATAGACCATCCATAGATTAGGGTGACAGAACATCTGGCTGACAGGTTGCACAGAAACATCACTGTTCTTGTACACTCTTGTTGCCACAGTAAGCCTTGGCGGCCTCTTTGCAACCATCCTGAGAATCAGAGAGGTGGTGACAGCATGTGCATTTTCAAATGGGCTCATCACACACAAAGACAGGTACATGCCACACCAGTGGCATTAGAGGGGAGTAGAAAAGCAGCTGCTAGTAGAAAAGAGAGGGAGAGCTATTATGGCCATTTTGAGAGGGGAGGTAGCTGGATGCTACAGAAGCAAAAGATGCAATGAGCTTGAGAGAATGAAAGAAGAAAGACAAAGAGGAAAGTGAAAGTTCTGTATTAGTCCTTTACATGGCATTATAATCTATTAACAGGAATGGGGAAGGAGAAAATAACTACCAAGCTACTGAATACAGGGCCTTTAATTCTTTTTTTAAACATAGTCAGGTTAGCTTACAGCATAAGCTGCCAGCATAAAATGTGGATGTGGTTTCAATGAGCAAAACTAATCCAAGTAAGAAAAGAACCATGTTTACTGAAATGTAATGAGGACACCACTCTGCAGATTCACAGGATGAACTTCCAGATGTTTTGAATGCAGTGCTGAGAAACAGAACCCCTGCCTGGTGTGACCACAGGAAGAATCTTTTTCTCCTGTCACAGCATAAAAAATGACTGATTCAGGCACTACACTGCTGGCCTGCAGGGAAGTGTGCAGTTGATGCTGACATCTCTCCTCTCCAAAATCCTCACATGTCCTGTGAGGCTACCTGAGTTGTCATCTCTCCACAGGAGCACCACTTACGTACTTTTCATACCTGAAGCCCAGCAATGCTGCTCCTCTCCTGCCATACAGTGCCTGCCTTCCCTCCCTCTCTCCCTCCTCCCTCCCTCTCCACTTTCCTTTTCTACAGTCCCATGGCCTCACACAAGCGCATAGCAACTTTTTCAACTTGTCCTTGACCTCTAGGTGCAGAGAGCCACAAACCAGTTGGCCACTTAAAGCAATTGTTTAAAAATAGAAAAACCTGAACTCAGCACTGATTTGGCATGATTGCTTCCACTCTTGCTTTTACTGACATAAATCAGTATGTCACCCCTTCTAGGAATTCAGAGCCAGCTCATATTGCTAGTGAGTTCTTTAGGCCAAGTTCACCTTTCCTTTTGACCAATGCACTTTTATTATAGATTAGAGTGTGAGAAAGAGACTAAGACAGAAAAGAAGGGAAGGGATTATGTTATCAGATCTATGTGGCAGGATTAGTAAGGAAATATAAGGCACTGGTGCCCAGTTTGCTGAGGGGCTATCTTCTGAGCAACACTTGAGAAAGACTCCTCTTGATGTTTCTCCTCTTGCTTTACTGCATTGTGCATGGCCCAACCCTTCAGAGTGATCCCAGGATCAGCCCTCTGGGAAAGGTTATGCTCTTTATTTATTTTTTCCCCATCAGCAAAGTGTAAAGGACAAGACTTGCATTTTCTTTTCCCTTTCCCACCAGCTTCCTGCTCTCCCAGAATTGCATTCTGTGCTGCTGCTGGCAGGACATCATGTTTTTGCTACAGCAGACCAAATGCAAACTCTTCAGCTAGGTTGTTTATCACTCAAGTGCATGCAACATCTGTGAAGGGCCCTGGGAAATCACATTTACATTTATTAGACTCCACTAATTTGGAAAAGGGTTGGAGCTAAATTTACCTGTTGGCATGTAGAAAGTTACACCACTCCCTTTTTCACTCTGGTGCAGTCTTAAATAGGCTCTCCCTGGGTCAATGCCAAAAAGCCCTCTGGGCAAAGTGCTGTGGCCTAGGCAAGAGAGTGGTGTGCTGGTGGGGAAACTAAGTTAGGGCAGCATCATAATAGACAAAAGACAGTAATAGTTCTTTCCAAGAGCAGCTTCTTATTCTTCGGTACAAAGTGCTTATAAAAAAAACTCCCAACAGCAGCAATGCTTGCAGAGACAAAACAGCTTCCCACTTCCCACGCAGTAACTGATGACTAGGACAGCATCTAGTTATGAAATTCAGCTTGGCTTTTACTCATCTAACACTGCACAGCCCTGTTTATGCATAAAATGTCCTCTGTTGTTGCTTTTTCTTTAGAGCAAAAGGGGTTTCGGGCAACTAGGAGTAACAACGGAAGGAATACTGTGAAAATTGCACAATTTGCACCGTTGTTTGTCCCTTTACTTGAGATCCCTGTGAAAACAGTGTCTGCTGATGATCATGAGAGTAGGAAAATAAGCCTTGGTTTCCCTTTCTGCAGGCACTCAAGGAAGCTGGTGCTTGTTTTGCAACATGTTTTCTGCAAAACAACCCTCTGCAATTACAGAAGGCACTGGCCAAAGAAACTGCAGCTCAGGGTGCTGTGGCAGTAGGGCCATTGTTATTCACATCCCAATAATTGTTTCCAGTGCTGACTTACACACCACTAAATTCATTGCAAGAGCCAGCATCCAGCTGACAAAGAACTGTCTCTGAGTATTTGTTTTCTGCTTTAAATCCTTCTAGGTGCTGCTTGGAGCTGTTTGTAAACAGGATTTTGGCACTTAGCCTGTCAATAGCTACAGTAATGCCCTGTTGCAGTTCTGCAGTGTTAACTGTAAAGCTACCACTTTGATCACTTTGTGAAGGTCCTCTGAACTCTGCGTGGAGCTGTATTTGTTTGCAAGTGGTCCTTGTGACCTCCCAAGGCTCATCAAATGAGGTCACTGGAGACGAGAGGCTCCACTGTCCTTCCACATCAGGAGGCAAGCAGGTGTGAACAGTGGCAGGAAGCAAAGCAAGACCATTTTCAAGGAGCTTCAGGCAGGCAAAGATCTTCAAGCATGAACGTATACTCATACAACCCTTGACTTTAATCAATACACTTTAATGAGAAAAAAAAAGAGAAAAATATGAATTATAACCTAACACTCAGTTTAGCCAGTGTTCTCTAACAAATCCAGGTAGGTGGTCAATCAGCTTCTCAGGGCCTCATCACCACAGAGCTATCACCAGTACAAAATGTGTTTTGCAAGGAATCTTCATTAGCTGTAACATGTTGTTCACCAAAGAGCAGGTGCTCAAGCTGGTTTTATGGTCACACACACATGTGACTTTGCAGATGTGAGATGGTTTAAGGACTGCCAGCAGGTATATGCACGTGTTGCAAAAAGGCACAAGTGTGCACACAGTGATCCTTTCCAAATGCATGTGCAGGAACCTTTCTGAAAACGTACCGCTATATGCAAATTGCACTAGGCTCCATTCTCAGCTGCTGAGGAAGAACTGTATGATGCTCTCTGTTGAGGTCCACAGATTGCCCTGTGGAAAAAGTCTAAGCATAAGTCCTATCGAAAATGACTTGACTTCTTCAAGTTATATAGATTTGTAGAAGCTTATTTTCTTGGAAAAAGAGTAGTCTACTCATCCTGCAAGTGGGTTGAAGGTACATGTGATTTTTGCTCCAAGAAGATGGGAGTATGACGTCATTTGGAAACTAGGGACAGAATCTCTCTCTCTCTCTGTCTCTCTCTCTCCCTCCTCATATCTCTCTCTCTCCTTCTCTCCTTTTTTTTTTTTTTTTAATCTTACTTAAGACAAGTGAAAAACAAGAACATGGCAACAACTGCCTTGAATGACGTTTTGCATGGTAAGGTGGTATTTCTGGCTTTATGGTCTAATTGTCACACGTAGAAATGAAGTGGGCATTATTTTCCCTGTGAACTCATGAAAAAAGCCTCATGAAAAAGCACTATAGGACAGATGCTTATGCTGATCTCGTTGATTTATTCATGACTACAGTGGGTCAAGGCAACCTTTTTGACAAAACACATTTTAAAGCTGTGTTCAGGGGCTGATATCCTTCAGTGCAGTGACCTAGCACAGTGTTTTTAAAAACGAACACCAAGTTCTATAAACAGCAGCAACTGTGAAAGGTGTCACTTCATGTGCAGCCACTACAAGGCCGATAATTTACCTACACAAAGGAAGGCTGCAAACAGGGGGTTCTCTGTGGAAACACAAACAGGCACATAGAACCATGGCTGTTCTGCTGGGCAGTTCTCTGTAGAACTTAACTGCTGTGAATCAAACCATGAAAGTTTAAGAGAAGTAGAGCTGTGAGACATGTCTCCTTTCCTGTGTTGTCCATATTTTTGCCCTTTGCTCTCTGTAGGATTGCTGTGCAGTATATCTGTACAGCCATAGCATTGCAACCCGAGCCATCAGCACCTCTGTTAGAGCTCACAGGTTAAAATGTGCTCAGCAAAACAGCAGCATAGGCCCCATGGCCTACGTTACCTCTTCAGAAAGAGGCTCTGTATTGACATCACCTGTGTGTGCTTTGACTTTGTCCTTCCTCTTGTGTTTGCTGGCTCTTGGGAATCTGCTGTGGGGTCAGAGAGTGAAGCTGCTGTCACTGAAGCCATGAACTTACCCCTCAGTGAAGGACAGTGAGCCCTGTGCCGGGAACACAGTGTCAGAGACAGACAGCTATTTTTTTAACCATTTCCCATGCTCTGATAGTTTCCACTGGCAATCAAAGTGTTTGCCCTCTGGGCCTTACAATCGTACTATTCAGGGAATTAATGTTGACCTGAAATGATAAGATGGGGGAATGTGGATACAAGGCTGTTACTAAATGGTCAGTTTAAGGGCCCTGCAACTCCTGGCAATGATGGTTTGAACCCCAGAATTACTATGGGCAGCAATAAACATTCTGGTTTCACAACAGAAAGATGGGAAGACCTTCAGAGACCTGTCTCAAAAGTTCTTGGAACCAACCAAGTGGACTGCTGCAAACATGCAATCAAAAACTCTCATGTGAAGAGACTGCAACAATTTCTGATTCTCTGCTTGTTAAGCTACACAGATTTCTGGAGCAACTTTGGAGCTTTCGTCACACAAACTTTGCATTTCATGCAGAAAATGGCAGTCTCCGACTCTGGAGTGTCACCTGGCCACAATGCAAAGTTTCTTTCTGCTCTTATGGGTTTTTCTCGGTTTTCTGACAGGCTTTGCAGCACCTTCAAAACAAGTAGGACAGGTGAACACAACTGATCTTTTCAGATACATGTATGAAAGCTTTGCTATACTTTCCCACACTGCATCTGATGCTGGAAATAAATCTGCCCATTTGCACGAGCATTTACACTTTTTTTTTATTACTGTAGTACCTTAGGATGTACTGAATGATCAGCTGCTTCCACCTGGATAACTAGGATTCTTTGCCTTTCCTTAGAAGGAGTACCATGGCTGTCAACAATTTCATGCATGACCAGGTCTGTCACATCTCAGAAGTTTATATAAAGCATTAAGTATCTCCCTTGTCTGCTTCTGTAGCTGAAGAACAATGGTGTTTGGAAGTAGAAGGTTGGAGCAGTTTATCCCTGTTTCTATATAAATGTATCTGATGCAGACATTGGCTTCATGGCTGGTGTCGGAGTTCAGACTCAGGCTAAGTTCATAACTTATCCTGTTACTGAGCTTCATTCAGCTGTGGCTTCTTCAGTGACAAAACCAGCATAAGAAGACATCAATCCCTACTCTTACTGTTTTTACTTCTAGTCATCTTCTGCCCCACTCCAACTGCTCACTACTAGTTGTGTAGCTGCAGCTACTTGACATCTGTGCTGGAGGACTGGATTGATCTTTATTGGACTCATAAGAAATTAAAATCAATAGCTCAGCAATGGCAAAAATAAAAGGAATAAGATTAATTTCCATAATCACCTCCAATACTTTCTTTGTATGGAAAATAGAGTTGCACCCTGAATAAACTTGAAATCATATATTGTAATAATTCTAAACAAGGTAGGAAGAAAAAAATTCACATAAGGTGAAAGAAAGTAACTGCTATTGATACCAGACTCCAGAGAAGGGGGAGGAATAAGGAGGGAAAAGATGTTTGAAAAGATGTTTGCTTTGAATATTAAGGCCTTTTTCTGCATGCTATGTTGCAGCTGTCACCTTTAATAACCCCACTGATTCTGAAGAGCATTTTGTGGAGAATGAGTGGCCTCAAGGGTATTGAATGACAGTCTGCACAAAGTGACTTGATCACAGGGTACTGGCTCCTTCTCCTTGTTTCTATGTCTGTAACTAAAAATAATCCCCAGTTTCCTAAAATTATTTTTCCATGGAAGAAATTGCAATTGCTATTTGATCAGCAATTATATGCATGGCTGTGAACTGGAGGAGAATCTAGATCAGAAAGACAAGGGGATATCAGCTTGTTAAAGGCAGAGTGCCTAGCCTGGATGTCCTACACTCACTGGGGATCATGCCAGGTTACTCAGCCATGAGCTCACTTCAGGTCATGGGAGTTTGTCTTCCATAGAGAGAACAACTTAGAGCTGCACAAAAACATTGTAGACAACTTTGAGAAGGCCACCCATAAACACCTGCTTAAAAAATTACAACTTTGATTGTAATTATGTTCAGCAACATCTTCTGGATGACCTTCTCCAGTGTCAGAGGCATGACTCAAATTCAAACAGGTTTCTCCATCCAGCTGCTCCTGTGCCACATCTGGGGAGAGGGAACAGCACGTACATCTCTTGGCAGCTGTCAATGCCTCAGCCAGCAGCCCTGATTGCCAGAAACATTACTTCACAACTAGCTTCGGGAGTTGAAGTAATGATAAAAGTGGTAGAAGAAAATATCTTTTTCACCAGCTCAATCTGGAAAAAAAAAAACCCACCTTGCTTTGTGATGCTTTCCAAAGCTTCCTTTTACATGGAGTTCCTTTCCCTGCTGCTCTCCTGTTCTCCAGGGGGAGAGGAAGCTGAGAGGACTGAGTGGCAGGGGCTGCTGGGGAGCTGCAGAGGTCGGCTTGCTGCTGGATGGCACACACCACGGCATCTGGCAGGCTGCAAGGATGGACTAAGCCTGTGTCTTAGACATTCCTCTCAAGTATGACTGGAGTATGAGTTGAAGCACATAAAGGAAAACTCTTGATGGGTAAAAGATAGGAAATTTCCTCTGAGGACAGTAATGCCAGGCATTTTTAAATTCCCAGTGAGGAGACAGCTGAATCAGTTTGGTGCCTAACTGTGTCTGATAATCTGATTCCAAAAAACCATCTTCTGCTCAGCCACCACATTTCTGCAGTCATTCACCCCAGCTGAGAAGAATGCAATGCCTGCACGGACTGGCATGGCCATGCATGGGAAAAGGGAGTGTGCTTTCCACACCGTTTCGATGCCCTTGGCGTTTTTACTCGGCAGAGTTCAGGGGTGCCTGAGAAGGAGCCACGGAGAGGACTGAGGGGAAAAACAGAAGCCCTGAGAGGTTTCTAACATTTGCTTTTGCTGGTAGGCTCGGGGGTCTCTATGTAGCTGTTGTTTCTTGGACAGGGTGCAGTCTGCCGTGCGGGTGAGGAGGGGATGCAGTGGGGCTGCGGTAGGGATGCAGGATGCATCGGGGATGTGGTGCGGGGGGAGCCGCCGGCAGCTGCCAGCCCTGACTCTGCCCAGCAACCCGGCCACGCTCCATCTGCCGCTCCCGTAATGAGCCGAGCCGGCCTCTGGCACAAGCCAGCTCTCGTTCCCCTATTCACCCGCAGCCCCCTTTCAGCGTCCTATTGTTCTTCCCTAATGGCCTTACAATAGCCCTGCCTGTTGCCTTTAGAGCCGCAGTGAGGCCAACCGGGGAAAGTCTTAATCTCTGCTTCAAATTAAAGGGACTCCTCTGAATTAATAATGTTGCCAGGAATGCGCTGACTGATACGAGGGGATGTATAGCACTCTTCAGCCCTCAGCAGCTGTGATTAGCTGGGGCTTGAAGTGTCCTGTCACAATATTTCATCCCGTTCCCCCGCCACCCCCCTCCCCCGTCCCCCGTCAGCAGGGTTGCCACATGGCTCGTCTTGTGCTGCCTTTTCAAGCCCTGTGCCAATCATGCGGCAAAGATGCCCCAGATAGGGCGACAGATGGAGCCGGGGTAGTCTGAAGCTGGACTGGGGCCTGGGGCACTCGCTGATAGCTCAATTCGCCACAGATTACCATACGGAGGAGCCAGTCAGTAGAAGGACCTCCCGGCTGGGCTCTGCTGAGCAGGGGAGGGGAGTCCACTTGTACCCCAGCCCTGTGCAGAAGGGCCCATGTCGATGGCTCCTCAGGTGGACGTGCTTTGCTTCCCTCCCCTTCCCACCCTGACACACTGGCTAGGACCTGTGGGAAGGGAATGTGTTTTGCAGTATGAAGAGAAATGCCAGAGACAGGGTCTCAGTGGGGCTGTGAAGATCAGTCTGTCCAATGCGGCTGTGGCTTTGGTCTGGTGTGCTTGATAGGTTTGCAGAACACACCCTCCTTACAGGGTCAAGGGTGTTGCCTGGCCTAAGCAATTTTAAGTTCGTTCTAGCAATGAAGACAAAGGAAGTGCCATCCCGACAGCCTCTTTCCAGTCAGAGAATTTTTCTTTTCAGTATCAGGAGAGACAGCAACACATGAAAGAAAAGAGCAGCTCTGTGTTTCACTTGGTAATGTTCCAACCTGAGAACAGAAAGATCACTGACAAATTTATTTGGATAGGTTAATCAAAGCATAGTGATGAGAGGCAGCACATCAGAAGAAGAAAATCTTTGAAAACAAGCAATTCCAAAGTCTGTGTCAGAGAATGCCCGAAAGAAACTCTGTAGTGTTCTCTGCTATGGTGGTGGCATTGCAGCAAGCCACAACCCTGCACAGGGTCCTGTTCTGTCCTCAGCGCAAAGCCAAGCTACCTGCAGCATGCCAGTGGCTGCTCAGGCCACCACCACAGCAGGGCTCCGCCACCCTGTCTGCTTGGAGTGGCCCTTTGCCCATCACACAAGCGCTGCATTTTCCTCCCTGAGTTGTGTGAGAGAGACAAATCCCTTGGGTTGCCCCATTTTTTTGTGTTTGTCCAGCTGCTTGTGTTAGAGGCTACATCTGTCACGTGCACTGCTAAGATGTCTCCTGCAACTGGTGGATACCTGGCCTGCTCTGATGAAGGCTACTGATAATGGTAGCATTTCTTAATACGTCTGTGTGCCCTTCCTCCTCCATAAATCTCACAAAACTTTGTACCAAAAATGCAGACTTTCTGGCCCAGGAAAGTAAGTCACGAGTGAGAAGAACCAGCAACGTAAAGCCAGGTCTTTCAGGCTGTGTGGTTGAGGCACATGAGTGTAAAGGTTCTATCCATTGCCTTTCTACTTGACACCTACTATTTTGATTTTGAGACGACTGTGTTTGACTGCATGTTGCTTCCTGCTTGTGCCCTTTGTGGCTCTACACAGGGGTAAGTCAGGATGGCATTTGTGTTTGCTGAACTGATAGCAAAACAAGTCCCTTCATAATTTCTCTGAGTACTTTAGGAAAACTCTTAACTGAATCCCAATGATTAATGCTGACGCTTCTCCACCCAAAGCAAGCAACCATTTATCAAAGATCCTGGTTCATCACTACAAGATTATTAGGATCCCTGAGGTGTCCATGTGTGTAGGTCTCTGAATCATGGAGTCTCCTTTGTTGGTTAAATCCTTTGCTTTCTACAGATTTGCTAATCTTGAAAGCAGTGACAGGCTGCTGTGTCAGATCTGCTCACAGCCCAGGCACGTGGCCTCCGTCCAGTATGCAAATGCTTGGAAATGTTTTTGCCCTCTGGCCAGGAGTGCTGTATGGAGCAGCCTGACACCCACAGTGCGCTCAGCAGGTGTTAAGCACAGGGCAGGTGTACCATATGCCATATGGCCCACTTAGTGCAGTCTATCTTTTAAAAGTCCTTTAAATTACAGGCCAGGTGAGATAACGCAAGTAAAAACATGTGTAAGGAGCAAGCTGGGGAATAACCAATAACCCAGAGTTCTTTATCATGTAAAATGACGGAGAGTGGTGAAGTAAACACAGATTTGTCCTCTTGACTGCAAAAAGGTTATGGCAATGAAAGGTTTGGGAGGAAGGCTTGTTTATTCCACTACTTAGTGAAGGAACTATGCGACAGACCTCTGCAAAAGCAACAAATGAGACAGTCACTTTTTAAATGCTTAAGTCTTCAGGAACAACTGCATGTAGGAATCAATCAAATTCCCATTTAATGATTAGCCAGAAGGCTGGTGAGAGGAACACATGCATACTTTAAGATGATCTACATGGGAAAGGAAATGAAACAGTTTTAAATGCATGAGGTTTTTACATATCCTTACCACAAGACATGAATTTGCAAAGCGAATTTCCTTAAGAAAATTCTCTGTGTTTCAGCAGGGGCTAAAGGGGAATGAACAGGTATGATTTCTACCAAGTTACTTGCACTTTGGTACATGTCAAGAGGCAAGCATATTTACATGACTAACTGGAGTCTGCAGTTACCATGTTTGCAGCCTCGCTTGTTGCAACTGCACTGGCAACAGACTGTGGTGATGTGCCACTCATCATTTGCATGTACACTATCTGTTGCTGCAAGTATGAATCTGGCATGCAAATGTGCACATATTTGCACAGATGCAATTGCACCTTGCATTTTTCTTGTCCTGAATAACTGTAATGACCTAAATTCTCAATCTGGATGCAAAGGGGTTGTCCTTTGCACATTAATGTAGCGAGATCACCAGCCTGGCCACATGTACTTGTGCCTGTCCCTGCTTTACTTTAGATGATGGCCCCCCATCGCCACTCGGCGAAAAAGGTAACATGGTGCTGTATAGCTCTTTTCTCCTGCTCCAGATTGTTTACGCTGCTCTCTCTCCAGGACAAGACTTTCAAACGACTGGTATATAAAAGAGGAGAATGAGGAGACCACGCGCCGGGCTGCTAGAGGCCTGTCCCTTTCATACCCTGTAATTTTGCAGGGGATTGTTTCAGTAGTGAAGGTATAATGCAGCTATCCAGGGAGTCCTGCCCTTTGAAGCCAGACGTTTTGTTCTGAAATCAGCCAAAGTTCAAGCTCATATGTGCACAGAGCTGGGGTGGGGGAAGGCAGGGGTGGGTTTTCTGACAATGCTGCATTTCAGAGCACGTGCTGCCAACTGTTGCCAAAGGCACATATATGTAGATATTACTTGTGCTCGGCTCCCTTCCTCATTGTTCGGTGTGGGCAGGCAGCAGGCCCCAGCTGACAGCTGTGCATTGCATGTATCGCTAACAGCTGCCTTTTCCTGGGGGAAAATTAAAAGATTAGGGGGATGTGGGCACGTGCTGGCTTCTGGAGATGCAGACAATACTTGATTTAGGGTGAAACTTGTCTGCAGCGGCCGACAAAGGAGGTAGGCTGGAGGGAGGCGAAGGGTCAGAAGGGCTGTTGCTTTGGGGGAGACAAAAGGAGGGAGGAAGGAGAGGAGGAGGAGGAGAAGTGAAAAGCGGCTGCCACAGCACTCTGAAAAGGCCTCCTCGGTCCAGCAACAGCTGCTGCTGCACAAGAAATTTGAGACGGTCTTTTCACAAACACAACGGCTGGCAGAAGAATAGGGAGGCCACACTTCACCAAAAATGAATCGTTTGCAATTGAAAAGGGGGGACTGAGAGCTCCTAGTGTTTATAAAAGTCTGCATCTAGAGGACTAAAAAATGATTAGTCAAAGTACATCACAGAACAGGAGAAAAGTGTGCCGCAGACCAGAGGGGGAAGTAAATCCCTGTGCCACTATTAAAAGTTTATGCAACAGCTATTCTCCAGAATAAGCCATACAGAGGAAAGCGTGGATGTATGTTTGTGTGTATGCATATATCTGCTGTGGCATTTTGCCAGGCTGCTGGCCTGGAGCTGAGATCTAGTTTGTTGGTAGAGTTGGAGCAGTTTGTTTGAAATTATGATGAGTTGCACCTGCTTGAGAAATGACAAGACCGCTCACATCAGAAGTCAGCAGAGCTGTGCTGAGCTTACTGGTGGTTCTCTTCTCTGTGAAACCACTGCCCCAGATACTGCAGTGACAATTTCTGCCAGGGAGAGCTACTCAAAGGTTTAATATTTTTGTCTTGGGGCAAAACAAAAAAAAAAAAAACCAAACAGGTCGCACAGGGAGTGAAGATGAGTTGACATAGGAAAGGCCTCTTAGAGCATCACCCCTGTTTCTTCCCAAGGTCGAGGTATAGACACTCTGTGTTAGATATTAGCATTGATAAAGGACAAATAAATATAAGTACAGTCTTTTTCCAGAAGATCTCAATCAGTCAGTAAAAATTGGTGGATATCCATAGGGTGAGATTTGCTGTCACTCTCCTCTGTGCTGCTTTTGGGCAGGACAGTGCTTGAATGCCACTTTGAAATCTGTAAGTATATGTTTACTAAAGTTTTGGAGGTTGTGGTGCAGAGATCTTCTTTCAAGTTAAATCCCTGCAGTGACACTAAAGCCTTCTGCAAGACAGTGAGCAGAGTTTTTACAGTTCATTGGCAGTTTTGTTGTGTGTTTGACTTCATGATGGATCATGTTATGGTCAAAGAAGGAAGTAACTGAAACACTATGCTGCATATAGAAGAATTTGAAGAATGTAAGCCAAACAGCAAAATGATAGAAACAGTAGGGAATTAATAAGTGGCTTATACTGGTAAGATGACTTTGCAAATTGACAAATGCAGTAGGGAAAAATGCATTGAAGAAATGGCTGATGATGGCCCTTTAGCTATCATCACAACTTCAGCAGCTGAGGTAATTTACTTGAGGAAGTCTGTGGTGCTTTGAGCATGAAAGAGTGCCTGAACTATGGTGGGATTGCAGTTCATAGCCCATGTTCACAGGCTGTTTGCTGACAGGAGCAGCTCCGTGGCTGTGCCATGCACAGAGGAGGGTGTTTACTTGGAACTATAGATTATGCCCCCTCATTGCCTATGATAACAATCTGACATATTTGTGATTTTGTCCCTGGACAGCTCACCCTGCCCCAACAGCCATTCTCTGCCCGCTTTGAAAAGGAGGACACTGAGTGAGATGCAGACTGGTTTGAACTGATCCTTTTAATAGTGGATATTGGATTATCATCAGTGTGATGAAGTGTGACAGCTTCAAGGCAGACATTTTAGAACAGGATTCCAGCCCTGTGTGTATAGAAAGTACGTGGCATATATAGAAAGTACTGGCATAGTGGTAAGATCACTTTGAGAAACCCTATGTAATAGGTTAAAAATGTCTTCTTCTTTCATGGGATTATTGGCACATTTTTTTCTCATTAAATAGAAACTTTAGTTTTACTTGCAGCACGCATTTAAGCTGCTTCAGTTGCATTTTAATCTTTTTCCAATCTTTTGTGAAAAGGCTCAGAATAAGTTAACTCAATACAAACATTTAAAAAATTATTTTCATTAGGATTATGACTTTTTTTTCCCTCCCAGAATAGTTTTGAACTTGTCCAAAGGTAATAAGTTGGATTGGTGCTAAAACATCAGAAGGATGATATTTTACCTAAGCATTATGCTCCTCTCCCCAGAAAACAAAGACAGAATTCTGGATCATAAAAGTAACATAAAGCACAGGCAAAATGTGCCAAGTATGAAAAAATGTTGCATCAAGAAACACTGTTAATGTAAGGATATATGTTTTGATCATGTTTGAACTAGAGATGTAAGAATGTCCTTTGATGATTATACAGCACAGGCTTCCCTTTGGCCAAAAAATTACAGCTGGTGAGACACTAGTGATGACAGTGGAAACAATCCAGTGTAAAACAGGTGTGAAATGACAGTCTGGGCCACAATCCCTGTGCAGTAAAACTTGAATCACTCTTGCGTGTACAACATAGGTGTCAAATTAATCCGTGATAGTTTGCCAAAATCATAAATATGTCAGACTGTTGTCATAGGCACTAAGGGAGCATAATCTATAGTTTCAAACAAACAAACAAACAAAAAAAGTAGTTAAAGAAGTTTCAATAGTTCAAGAAATTATGAGGTTAACCTAGGGAAAAAAACCTGAGCTTAGGAGTTGTCTCAGTCTCCTGTCTAGCCAGCAAGGGCTGAGGCTGTACTGTGCTCTGCCTGGTGTGTACACAGTGTTCATGTGCTAGCCTGTTCAAAGTACAGACAGGCAACTTCCCAAAAGCCTGAAGCATCGACCACTCTTCTGCAAAGCATTAAGAAGAGCAAAAAGACCTGCATGTATACTGCAAGCTGCAGAAAGGTCAGGGGACTGAAAATTTGGTGCCTTGTGAAAACAATCTGGTTTAGTGGTGAAGGTAAAAAAAACGCAGTGACTTAGTCTGATCTGATGAGTTGACTTCTGCCTGGCACTTTGAGTCCCAGCCACATTACTGTTTGCTCACAGCAACAAAACACCCCAAGCCAAACCCAAACAAAACAACAAACCTAAGTGAAGAATTTGCTGACAATAGCATGGAGAATAATAAAAGTTCCTGGCATCTATGAGGTCTCTCTCTTGCCATTTAGAAGGGAAAAAGTGTCAATGCAACTGTTCCTAAACAAGATGAGCTAAGTAATGGCTACTAATTCACAAGGCAACATATTTTCATTGCTCACTTACTGGCTTTTATGACTTGATAACATCCATGTTGCACAACTTTAAATTGTTCCCTTGTATGATGTGAAGTGGCATGAAATCTGAGCCCAAAGCCAAAGCCTTCAGAACAATCTGGTTTTGAAATGGGAAGGAGGGGGAATTACTGTGCTTGCCGTCTGTCTGTGTGCAACCGATCAAGTTACACCTTCAATACCAGCATCCCGTGTTCAGCAGGGAAAGGTGAGAAGTGAAAAATGGGGGTGAATTCATGGATGCTTTAGAATTATTGGTTATTTCTTTCTAGAAGAAAAGCAATGTCCAAGATGAGAATTTTCAAGCTGGGGACTGGAACCAATAAACACTTCGTGTAGCTTGGTTTTGCGGCTCATTTCCAGAAGTGTGTTCAGCTACTTAGCTCTCTTTGAAGTACAAGTCTTAAGTCCCTGGGTCTTTGCTTTGTTCACAGGGCTGCTCATCCTGTGATGATCTGCATCAGAGCCTTTGTTCTGGTATCTTCAGATGTATTGCTGAATCTTTAAACTTTATTTTTCCCATGTGTAACGATGATACACTTTAAGGACCCTGAGGGTAAAACTGCAATCACCATACAATTTTTCTTCCATATGCTACTATGTGAAAAAGGTAAGGAAGGTTTTGTTTAATGTGAAGTTAATTTTCCTGTGGTCTAAGTTTACTCATTAGTAGGTGACATTACTGCATTATTGCTACAAAAAACTGAAGTCCTGGTAATTAAGAACAGGGAGTTCTTCACAAAGCACTACAGAGACAGCAGCAATTCATCAGTGACGTTTTCAAATTGTGGCACTGTGTATTCCTTGCACAAAAGGCACAGCTGCCTGCAGATAACATCAGTTTAGCAGCGATGAGATCCCATTTGTTTTCTCTCCGTCTCTTGCTGTCTCATTTGCGAAGTAGGTGAATATCAGCTGGCTCAATCTGCTCGACCTCCGGGCTAGTCTTCTGGGAGGCACAGCTTACAGGGCTGAGCAGCAATGCACTTGTTTGCGTTGCTGATCTGAACAAGCTTAGTCCAAAGGGTATTGCTGCTCAGCTACATTTTTGCTCCAAGCTCTGCAGAACTGTGGGAAAATAATTGCACACACATGTACAGTCCTTTCAGGGTAGCCCCATAGAATCACACTATTTATACTGGCAAATGTTTGCAAGCCTGGGCTCAGCATTTGTAAGGACTAGGGCCATAAATACTATATCCTTCAATGGTGGCTGCCTAGGCAGAGAGAATTGATGGGTGGTCTCCCCTGTCATTTGCATCTTTAATAGATAACACATAATGTGACAGTGTGCATCATTAAGTGGACTTCCTATGGTAATGTGTGGGTAGTTATGATGGCCACATCTGTGAAAATCCTTGCATGCTACTGTTGCTCTTTTCAGCTTGAGGATAGCACAGAAAGTCAGAAAGGAAGACTGTGGCAGGAACGCAAGTTGCAACGTGTATGTTACTGGCAGTGAAAATTATTCTGCCTCCCAGATGGATTTGTACATGATTTGGACTGCATGTTATATAGCAGGGGTTGTATGCATGACAAGAGACCTGCAAAGGTTTAAAGCAATCAGTGCAGATGAGAAAGTCCCAACCTTACAGCAAATCTAGCCTAGTGCTACACTGCCTAGCACAAGCAACAGAGAGGAGTGCAGGTCCCTCCGCATTCCCTGATCCTGTGGAGATGGAACAGATGGTGAGTGGGGACCCTGGGAGCAGGTGAGCATGTTTGCCCCATGCTGAGTGTCTACTGGATGCTGAAAAGATGTGTTACTTGACATCAGATGTTACCATGCATTTTAACACTCAGTTTCTTTCTTTAGTCTGGAAGCCAGAGTTTGGAAGCCAAAGTTTGGTCTGAGGCCGGAGCAAAAGGGCCTGGAGGGCACAGTGCTGCCTAGCACAGCTTGATACCCTCAAGGCAGCTTTGGGCAGACCACTGCCATACTGTTGCAGACTTTTCCAAGGTGGTAAAGCTACAAACTTAGTCAAGAGCTTCTGACTATGCAGTACGGTATCCTGTACTTTGAACTCCCACTGTCAGTGATACTTTGCCTGTGACTCCAGAGGAACCCTGGTGACTCAGTTTCAAAGGAAACTAGCTAACTAACTGTTGTAACTATGATAAGCCTCGTTATATGTGTTAGTATCTGCTTCAACTTGCCACAGGTAGAACTACCCACCTCTATTCAGCTGTGGATAAGGAAAAAAACCCAAAATCTGAAGGAAGAAGAGACGGTGAACAGCATACAGTCTGTAAAAATCCCAAAAGCCAGTTAAAACACATGCACAGCTACTGTGCATGGAAGTAAAAAAATCATTCTGGGTGAGGTGTGCATTAGGTTTTGTGTGAGCGTCCCCATCAAAAAACACAGTTGCTATATGATAATGAGGAGCAAAGCCTACAAGACCTAAAGAACTAAGTTTTCCACTTCTGGATCCATAGAGCATAGGTTTATACATCTTGTGTCATTCTGAGACTAGTCTCTGGGAACTCTGCTTTTCAGTACAGGAAAAAAAGCAGACACTGTGTTGCCACATTTCTTTGTTCCCAAACACAGAAAACAGGTGTTGCTTGAAGACATTATCTTTGTTTTAGCAGCTATTTACCAGGCAACATTTGTGACATGCTTTTGTCAAAGAACTGAAAGAGTGCAAATACTGTCTTGAAGTTCCTTACATTTTTAACAAGGAGAGATAACTGCTTTGAGTATTTCCAGGCATGAGCTATTTATTCTGAGCTCTGGAGACACTCTGCTGTAAATGAGAGGAAAATTGATTTCCCCACCTGGGAGAAATACCATCAGTTTCGTGGTAGTTATCCTCATCTCAGGCCTCCTACTGCATACTTAGGCTGACCCACTGACTGGGGGTGCCTCTGACAGCATGGTTCACAGAGTAAACTTCAAAATACCTTGGTGAACTGAAAGACACTGTAAATTTGTCAGTGTGAGGAGGAACTCACAGGTTGTAACGGGAAATGATCAGCCCACAAGGCTGATCCTGGAGTTAGAGAAAGCAAAAATGTTTGAAGGGAGCTCTACAAACTCAAAAGCTGTTAGAAAGATGTGTAGGAGAAGTCACCTCACACAAAGTGTTATCCATAAAAATCTCTGTAAATAAGAAACTCATTATTTAATAGAAGATAGTGAAAATTAATATTGAAATCTTAATATTGAAAAATACAGTATCTCAGCTTAAAGAGTAGCACTAATATATATGGCAGTCTTTATGCAACTGGTTTAGAGCACTGAGTCTGTCCTCATTTCAGCCAAAACTGAGCTACATTCTAGTTTCTTGCAAGAATAGATGTGTTTTTCCAGCAGTGCCTAACTTCCTGTCCCTATATGTTCTGTGACAGAGGTATTCTACTCCAGGCTTACTATACTACAGCAAGTTAATGTGTTAGCTCAAGGAAACTGGTTTGAAAAATTAATAGTCTTTGGTGACAGAATTCTAATTCTCAAATAAAAAAATGTCCTTTAGTTTTGTTTACCAGAACTTTTAGGAAACGTGTGTGTCCAAAATTTCCTGTGCCATCTACTCATGTAAAAAGTTGTACATGTTGAAATACCATAGAGCTACCCCACCAGGGTTTGGAATAAGGCAGTTCAAGAGGAGGCAGCAAAAAAACACTTTACAACTGCAATACAGACAATAACCATATAAGCCACAGCTCTCAAATATGGACCAAACATACTGGCAAACACCAAAGAACTGTTTTTTTTCACTCCCCTGTGCTGGAGAAAGGGACTTGGCATTGCATGTGTCCTCTACATCCTTTAAAATGCATCAGGATCTCTTTTCTTGTGAGTCTGAACAGTGTGAGGCCTCAGGTTAACTGAGTGTGGTGTGGATAGTGACTGATTTAACTTCACATGCGACTGCTGAGAAATCCTGATTTCTGTTACAAGTTAAATCTGACTCCTTGTGTGAGCCTGAGTACCGGGCATGGGCTCAATGGGCTTCCCATGGGAAGCGTTAAACCTCTGTCTGAATGCTGTCGGATGAAAGATTGCCTAAGATTTTCTAACTTTGTTTTCTTTGAATGCGTGTCTTAATAAAGGCATGCACATGTACATATCCTGACATACCTCCCACCCCTCCCTCGGTCAATTTCAGTGCTATTTAGAGAGATACTGACAATGTCTCTGTAAGCATCAAATTAAGGGTTTTCTTCTGCAAGCTTGCTCTCATTTCTCCAGAAACCAGGGTAAAAAACCACAAACCTGTACAGAGCTTTCCCAGCTTGTGCAACATTTGGAATGAAATTTCTCTCCTTGCTGGTTTTGTCAGAGGCAAGAATACATGCCTGCATTGTTTCAGCCTTGCTGCAATGTTGTTTATTGCCTCTTGCCTTTTTTTTTCTTTTTTTCTCTGTTGAAGTTTAAGCACAACGGAAGGAAAGTGTGCATTACTGTGTGAATTGAGTGGTAAGTGAGGGAGAGGAAAAGGGAAAATGAGGAAGTGTGGAGAAAAGACACAAACACTATCCTGGGCAGTTTAGGGCCCACCAGCGATCATCCTGTCATTTGCAGTAGACCCCAGTGGCTGAGCACGTTGGGTGCACTTCACATGTTATGGGTTGGCAACAGTATTGCCCTTTGTTTATTTTCTCATATCATGCTAGTGCAAATGGATTCTAAATGCTAGCTTTTCTGTTCCTGATGTAATTGACATAGGCATGCATGCAGGCATAGAGTGTGTGTATTTGGTGAGATGGTTCCTGCAGCAGTGCAGAGGAAGAAAGGAGGAAAGCCTTGCACTGCATTGGTGTTTGCAAGAGCCCTGCTTGGCTGCTGCTCAGCCTTCTGCACTGCACTGCCTTCCTGACTCTGATTCAGCAGAGCTCCTACAAACTCCCTTTGCTTACAGTGTGTGCTGGCTCATCCCCCTGTTCTGCAGAAAGGCTTCAGCCTGCTGCTGCTGGGTTTAGCCTGATGGCAATCACAGCTAACAAGGCCAGAGCATGCGTCAGGGGAACAACCTTGCTGCCCTGGGGCACGTGGTGGCAGTCCTAGTTAGGGTAACATGAAGGAAGGGCAACACAGGCTGTGGTGAAGATCTGGGGTGCATGACCTGAGGCACTGTCATGGTGGCTGTAGGCATGGAAGAACAGAAACTCTGGTTCTGTGAGAGTGAGATGGCGTGCTGTAGTGGTTTTGTCGAGGCCAAGTTTTTGTAGTGGGGGGCTACAGGGGTGGCTTTTTTAAACAAAAGTCTACCAGAAGCTTCCCCTATATCTGACAGAGACAATGCCAGTCCATTCTAAGATGGACCCACAGGTGACCCAGGCCTGGCCAATTAGTGACTGAGGTAACACCTCTGTGAATAACATATTTGAGAAGAAGTTGTTGGGCAGTTGCTAAGCTGCAGCAGCAACAGAGAGTGAGAATGTGAATACATCTCCTCAGGTACCAAGGTCAGTGGAGAAGGAGGAGAAGGAGGTGCCCAGGCACTGGAAGAAAGACGCCCCTGTTGACCTGTGTTGTAGCCCATGGTGAGGCAACTGTGCCCCTGCAGTCTATGGAGGCCACCAGGGAGAAGAGATCCACTCGCAGCCTGTGGAGGACCCCACGCCGGAGTGGGTGGAGGCTGTGACTCTGTGGGAAGCTCACCCTGGAGCAAGTTCCTGGCAGGACCTTGCCTACACAAGAAGCCCATGCCAGAGCAGGTTTGCTGTCATGACTTGTGATCCTGTGAGGGACTCAGGATGGAGCAGTCGATACTCGAAGGACTGTTCTTCCGGTGGATGACTCACGTTGGGGCAGTTTGGGAGGAGCTGCAGCCCATGGGAAGCATCCATGCAGGAGAAGTTCATGAGGGACTGTCTCCCATGGGAGGGACCCCACACCGTAGCAGTGGGAATGTGAGGAGGCCTCCCCCTGAGAAGAAGCAGTGGCAAAGTCCATCTGTAATGAATTGACCGTATCCCCCAACACCTATGCCGTTTTGGGGAGAGAAAGGAGAGTCCTGGGAAGAAGGAGGGATGGGGGAGTTGTTTTAAGGTTTGGTTTGATTTCCCATTTTCCCTACTCTGTTCAATTAATAAATTATTAATTAATAAATCAAACAATTTCTCCTCAAGTTGGGCCTGTTTTGCCTGAGACGGTAATTATTGAGTGATCTTCCTGTCCTTATCTCAACTCACAAACCTCTCATTATCTTTCTCTCTCCCCTGTCCAGTTTAGGAGGCAGAGTGATACTGTGACTTGGTGGGCACCTTACACCCAGCCAGGGCTAAACCACCACCCATGTACACATGTGGTAACATAGTTGGGGAACATCATGTACAGAAGCTGCAACATTATCTGAATACATTATGCCTTAAAATACATGATGCCTGATTTATCGTTAATTTCCATTAGAGACCACTTAGCCAACTTTGCTTCAGTGTTGTCAACTTTTGTTTTAAGAATGAGTGACTGTATTTATCTGGGAATTCCCTCTTTTCTCCAGAGCTGCAGTAGTGTTTCCTTTAGCAACTTAGTGTGCTCCTCCTTCAGTTGCTCTGTGTACTTTTCCATGAACTTGAAAGTCTTGCTTGGTGAAAGCACTGTCTGGTTGAACAAGGTAGTTCTCTAGAGCCGCTGGCCTCGCAATGCCAGAGATTTGCAGTTTGCTGGGTGGTGCTTTCTATGACAGCTTGCGTTAGCTGCTTTGGTAGCACGCCACACCCTGTCTGGTCTGGTGGTGATGCTCAAAGCTGGTGGCCTTAAACAACAGCTTCTGATGCTGTGTTACAAGAAACATAAATGTTATCATATTATTTTGTGCATGTCAGAAATTGCAGCTTGGGCTCTCACTAGGTAGCATGTGCAACCTGCCCTGTTGCTGAGGGTCAGTGTATTGATGTTTCTGTTGCCAATTATTTTCTACAATAGAAGTTCTGCTACATTTCAGCTCTGTTGTAGCCCTCTTTAAATATGAGTAAAGCCAATTTTCAGCAGGCTCTGCAGGGATTTCCAGACTAGTGCTAATGCTTTTCTCAGGGGGTGCCATTTTCCGAAGTGGGTGGAGGAAGATCTGGTAGTTTTTCTTAGTCACTTTCAGGAGACAGGATTGAAACTAGGTGAAAGTTCATCCTTGGACCAAACCCGTGCGGCTGGAGCTCGCTCTTCTTTGTCAATGTCAAAGGCGAGTGAGTCATCCCTGCTATGCAAGGTGCATTGCCTGCCATCAGGGTGTTGAGTGGAATCCTAGCCCTGCTCAGATTTACTGACAGATGGTCCTGAGTCCAGTCATAGGTTAGATTAAGAGATGAGTTTTTAGCCACTCTACTGGTCCTCTGAAGGGAAGGACCAGTTGCAGGGAAAACTGGGGATGCCAAGTAGCTTCTACTGGCTGAGCCCTGGGATGGACGCCGCAGAACCTGATGAGAAGCCCACCTGTCCTATGGAGTGGGCCTGGGCAGCCTATGCCTCCTTTTTGCAGGTGCCGTTGAGTGAGGGCAATAGGATGTAAAAATGATGGTTTGGTCTGGGTTGCATTTGCTTCTGGAAAGATGCTCATAGCTGTGAGTCAGAGAACTACAAACTTGGTCTGGACTTTAAAACAACTAGTATTGTGTGCAACCATATGTTTCTCAAATACTTTGTGTTTAGCCACAGTGAATTGTCTAGAAAACTACAGAGGCTTGAGGAGAAGGACTGTCAGAAGGAATAGTAGTCAGGGATGGTGGATTTACCCTAACAGGGTAAGGGCAGAGGCAGGGACATGGGCCAAAAAGCAGGTGCAGGAGTACCACTGGAGCAGCTGCAGGTATGCACAAATGAGAAGACTTTTCTATGCCTAATTTGGACAATATAGAAATTTCCCTCTTTTCATTGCTCAGTTTACTTTTCCTGAGCCTTCAAATTTCCACAGTGAACTCAGAACCAGTGTGAGGATGGTGGCCTGCACTGTCCCCACAAGAGGGATCACAGTGGAAGATGGAGAAGAGACAGACCTATCCACAGCCTCCAGCAAAAAACACAGGTTTTGGACTTTAATAGCAAAAAAGGAGGAGAACACAAGTGAGCAAAAGGAGTTGCATAAGACAGAAGGATATAATGCTATTAGGTGTTGGAAAATGACTGCAGCATCTGTCTTCATTCTCAAGAATGAAGCACAGGGGAGGTGGACATCACAGTGGCCAGAGAGACCCATGATGGAGTCTCTCTGAAGGGAGAAGGGAAGAAGAAAAGTCTGGATGACAGGCTTAGCAACAGAGTGATGGCTAGGTTCTTGCCTTTACCTGTTAGGGTTATAGCAATGGCCTGACCCCTCAGGGGAGACAGAAGTTTGGAAAGGAAGGGTGAGGCAGGTTAATGAATCATCACTGCAGTGATGATAGATGCTTTCCTCATCCCACACACAGACAGCATTTGCCATGACCTTGGCTTCTCCCCTCCTGGCAGAGGCTACACCACTTCTGTGGGGAGCCAGTGCCCAGGGGACTTTCCTTCCTGGAGGATGGCTGTGTGCCTGGGACTCCATGGAGAGGGGAATCCGGTGAACACTTGTCTGTTCATCCCTAGGTACCCCACATGTGCTTCCATTGTGTCAGGAGGTTGAAAGTGCACTGCAGGTGCAAGGTACCTACATTGATGGTGTGAAGAGTCTGGGTCTGGGGTAGCTGCCAGTCACAGAGATTCAGTCACTTCCAGCCTCTATCCTGGCCTCCGTGTATCAGAGTATAGATGTTTTTCCTTTCTTACATTTTTGGTTATAATTCTATCAAACAGTGAATTTTAATGGTAGGGACTCGTACAGTCTTGGTTTATCCTTCAGAGAGAGTGCTGTTTTGCATCAGCAAGGCAGTTTGATAATCTCATGGCATCCTCTACACAAGCCTTGGGCTCTGCAAATTCCTGTGAAAATAAAACAAAGACAGCAAGTTTTTGCATGGTGTAAAGAAACAGACTACCTTTAGAGCTGCTGAAAGCAGTTTCAGCACCACCAGAAACTTTGTAGGGTTTTCTGTACCCTTTATGTTCATGAATTAATGCAATAGTACTTTTTTTTTTTTTAACAGATGAGAACACACTTGTGTAATCTCCAATGTATTGCTTTGCCAGCTGCCACGTGCTCCGAGGCATCGGAGTCACTTAAACGTCAGGTACAGCCTTCTGTTAGGTGGTACATTAATCATAAAGTAGCCTCAAGAAAGACAGTGCTATTATCAAGGAACACTCCTGGCTTTGTCACATCCTCATCTCATCAATTTATCAGAATCGATATGAGCAGAGGAGGATATTAATGATGTGAGCAGCCTCCTCTGCTTTGTGCCTCAAAATGTTAGTACATCAGGGACTGTTTTTAAGCAAAATACCTGTTTGAGTCAGACCTCCATCAACCTCCATCAATTCATCATTTAGGCTTACCCTGCGGTACTACTAGTTATGGCTAGAAACACTAGCAATTAATAGTAAATAAAGGTTCAGGTGATCAAATTCTGAAAAGCAATGTAATTTTCTCCAGAATCTTCGGGTGAAATAATATTTTGAATCAAGAAGTTTCTACCTTTTTAAAGTTACTATGTCTTCATCTTCCTTGTTTTCGTATAATAAAGCTGTAAAGATAAACAAGTGCATGCATAGGTATGCTTGACTTTAGACAATAATTTACAAAGCCGCTATAGACTTAGAACAAATAAACTTCTACTGTTATGCAAACGTTGGCCTGATGAAACATTTAAGAGTGAACCCAATGTTCGGTGCTAAGAAATGTCAGTCAAAGAACTGATTTTAAGATGTAGTTTTTTACGTAATTACTTTAATAAAAGGAAACTATGGGTTCCAGCTGAAGACTAAGCTTTTATCCCACTAGACAACACTGAAGTATTGTCCTCAGAATTCAAGGTCATGCTCTCAGTTCAGTGATACAAAATATTCCAGATGTGCTAAAGGTCATTTCAAGCTGCTTTGTTCAAGATTCAGGCTTACCTGAAAATGTGCTTACCTGGGAGGTTTAACTATAACTTAGAGAAAAACCAATAAAAATTCCTAGGAGGCCAGCTGAGTGATGATTTAAAGAGGTTAATTAATATTTCTTTAGAAGGACACTTTTTTTTTTTTTTTTCCCTTTCAGTGGCAGTGTAGCAGGCTATCAATACAGAATCACGGACTTCACTATTCTCTGGAAACTCGGGTCATCACCTGTAAAGAAACAAAGGTGCTGTGTGTGCTGAGATTGAATTTGCAAGAAATGAGTCACCATCCCTGGAGATGTTCAAAAGATGTGTAGATGTGGTACTTAGGGACGTGGTTTCATGGTGGATGTGGCAGTGCTGCACTCAATGATCTTAAAGGTCTTTTCCAAGCTGAACACTTCTGTGAATCTATGTTTTGTATATATATATATCTCTATATATTTTTGAAGGGATTTCAAGAGCTACTGAATGTATCCTTGCATGAGGTTTTAAATTCTAGGTCCCGAAAAAACTGGAAAAATATCAGCAATAGGGTTCCCATTTCCCTTTTTTGAACGTCTGCTAATGGTTTGAGGCAGCAGTTCGCTCACATGAGTGATGGGAGCACCTATCTCTCAAGCTCTTGTTACAGGTTGTTTTACTGTCAATAGGCAAAACTTCAGTATTGATTTGCACCTTCTTCTTCCCTTAAAGCTGTTTATATGTCTATATTGGGGAAGTAGCTTTATTCAAGTGAAAGCAGAGCTTTCAGAGTAGAATGTTGTCTATTAGAAAGTCATCACCAGTGTTTTTCCAGTGAATTAGTTTACTGTAGGCCTTAGGAATATGCAGATACATGGAAACAAAATTCATGTGTGCCTTTGTTTCAACTAACAAAGGCATCATGGCCAGTGTCTTTTGCAAAAGCATTCCAAAATCCATAACAGAAGAGTAAACAGCAGAGGTATTAACTCCCTCCACTCCCTCTTTTTTTTTTTTTTTTTTTTTTGCAGTGCATGGATCTGTGTTGCAAGTGTGATATTATTACTGAAACTCTTGCAAAAATTCCTCATCTAGGCCAGTCTCAAGGTAATGAGAGGCATTAAATCTTTTTATTCTCTTCCCCAGTCATGTATTTTCCCATGCAATTCCCTTTCACTCTGTTTTGTAGGCTTTGTACGGTAGTATCTGTACCACTTTCCATCTGAAGTGGGCCATGCCCCACTTGGCCTTTACCTACTCTGTTCAAATGCCTTGGTAACATGACATGAAGTTATTATTAGGGGTTGTCTGGGAAGGTGTTCGATGACTCTTTTCCAGATATATTCACAAGTAAGTTAGAGATAACCCAAATGATTCTGTAATTGGTTTAAAATCAATGCACAATTACAGTTCTGGTGCAATTGTTAGATTAAAACAGTTGGTTATCCATGAGGTATTTGTTTATGCAGAAAATCTCTTTGGCTTTATGCTTAACACTCCACCTTTGAATTCTGATTTTGGCTGTGATACTGACAGGTTAAACGTTGAGAGACCCGTTAAAGCACTATTTGCTGCATAATGTTGTAAATTAAGATCTGATTTTGTGATCATGAGAGAAACTACTGTTGCTATCAGCAGCAGTGCTCTTGATCTCACTTCTAGATACAGGCAGGGGTGTAGTTTATCCTCCTCAGTGTTGTGGAATCAGGTCAGAGGCCATGTGTTTCACTGACAGGGCTCCAGGTGAACCTTTCTTCTAGTTATCAGGGTCTGCTTCTGGAGCAGTGTGGCAACAGTATCCCACTTTCCTGCTCCTCCTATTTCCCAGTGAAAATTCTGTCATTCATGCATGTGATTCTCTCATATATAATAATACAGATACTCTTTTTGCATACTTGATATTTCATACAGCTGTAGAAGAGCATTGAGACAAAATGTGTTAGCCATTTAGCATCCCTGTAAAATCTCAATTTTCTTTGAATGCCATTTTGCCTTTGAGCAAGTGTTCATTCTTTTCTGTTGGTTTATCTGTGTTGCTCCACAATGAGGACAAACAGCAGAAGCATCGCTTTGTTCCAGCACCTGCCACTTACCTGGGAGTTTCTACTTCCTTTGCATTAGGGTTTTCTCTTGGAGCTGAAAGTGTACAGGTTCATCTTTCTCATTTATTTAGGCCCATTACTACTTGAATTTCAAGAAATATGTAAGTGGCACTCAATAATTATCACCAAAAAAAGGAAAGAACATTTGTGATTTTTATTCATCTGAGACAATTTAAATTGCATGCAATATATTGCTGCATAGCTTAATTTTTAATGCATATTAAGCTTTTGATGAAGTATCTCACCACATACAGATAATTTTTGGCTGCTTGCTTGTTGCAAAACAGTCTCTGTCTGCTTGTAAAACCAGCTTGTGGTGTTTAGGGGTGGAAGTGTTTGACCTTGGATAAGATCTGCAGCGTGTGGAATGTGGTACCTTGCTTAATGTATTAATTGTTTCTTTCATGTCCTGAAGAAAAGAAGTACCTGTGGTTGCTTGTGGCTGTTGTGGGCTCCTCTTAATTTGTGCCTACCAGCCACTCTGTGAGAAAAGCTGGCGATATCTTTAGTTATTTTTGTGTAATTTTTTTCCAAGGCCAAAATTGTGGCAGGTCTGACTCCAAAAAGTTTCACTACAGAGCAGTATTTATGAATCCTTACGAGAATACCAAAGGTTTCCAAAGGAAGGCAGGGTAGGGAATAATTTAAAAATAATATCTCCTATAAGTATAGTGGAAAAAAAATAATCTCTTAACTTGGTGTACTTGTTAGAAATGATAAGTAACACTGATGAGAAAATAAGAAGTTCTTCATGTAATTCCTGCTACCAGATAGCTTTGTCATGCCTATTCCCTTTCCTTGAGTGGTCTGTCTCTGAACAGTTTACTTGTTGCTGTGTGAACTTAAGCAGGAAAGGTGAACAGTCTTGCAGAATCAAATGTGCTCCACTTCTCCTCTAGGTCACGCTTGAGTTGTGCTATGTTTGTATTTTGGTGTAAGAATGAGAACTAAAGAAGTGGCATCTATGAAACTGCACTTCACCTCACCTCACCTCAGCATAATAACCTGTGATGATGTGAACTGATAATGTGTTCTTGCCACTTGCTTTGCTTGTAAAGAAGTTATAAAGGTTAGCTTGTGAGATTGTTCTGGGGTAGGAGGAGTCTGGACTCACTGTGAGGACAAGTGACAGCACAGAAGGACTGCACATGACAGTCCATCCTCTTCTAGAGGCATTGGTGTGGTCAGCATGAGAATGCTCTTCCCAGGACTTGCTTGCTGTAAAGGACTTCTAGCAATGTCTCCTACAGCAATAGTATTCTGCAGATTCTGGCAGCCTATAGTCATAGGAGGCCAGGGTGAGATTCACTTCAACGGCTACTGCACATGCCCTCTACAGAAACAGGCCCAAGCGATCTCTGTTTCTACCTTTACCAAGATCCCTGCTTAACTCTGAAAATGCTTTTTTTTTCCTGTGCTTTCCTCTACCAAGTTCTGCCAGACTTTCTTCTTCTTCTGTAATCAGCTTTTGACATCTGCCTGAAATAATACCTACAGGCATCTCAGGATTTCTTGTCGCACAAAGAAGGAGAAGCCAAGACTCATCTGGAGTGAATCAGCATAGTTCCCTTGGTTCAAGTGGATTTTGGTAGTCTGATGCTAATTTGATGCTAATTTGCTGCTAGTTGTAGAGATTGCTTGGCATTTTCTCTTCAAACAAGTTGCTCTCTGTAATTTTTGTTCATGCCAAGTAACAGGCAAGTGCTACCAAGACTGAGTGTCAAAGTGGTGCTGGGGCTGAATTGTACTGTGAGGAAGTGATGCACACTGCCTGTATCTGAAGCAGCAGCTCTCCCTAGGGTACCTCTTTTAAGGAAAAAGGACTCAAGTTTCCCCACCCGTAAACTTTGCCCTTGCGTAAGTGCTGGTTTCCCACACAAAAGGAAATGCACGAAATGAAGAAACCTCGGGTCTAGTGGCTGCGGAAGAGCAGGAAGTGGTGTTGCTAGAAACCTGATGAGAGAAAACAGCAGAAGAATAAAGAGCTTGAGACAGATATATTGGTTGATATGCTGGTTTTACTGTTTTTCTGAGCAGAAAAGCATATCCTCGCATTGCTTCTCACACCATAGTCATGTCTGTAGTATCCATGTACTTTTCTTTGCCCTCTCTGGAGGCTCGGGACTGTCCCTCTGTGAAATGGACAGTTGGCTGTATTAGTTAGTGTTGACTGAATGTGAAAGGAAAGAAGCATGTAAAATCTTGCTGGGGTTACTTTTCTGAGCTGGAGGCTGGTGTAAACTCAGCAGTGGTACTACTGCAATGAACCATGCTGTACTCTGCAGCTGTTGCTGTGCTGGCACGGTTTATGCAGATCAGGTAGAAAGTTGTTTTCTGTTAATTACTGACTTGTGAAGTGCATTTGGCCAGGGGATTTTTTGTTTTGGTTTTTTGTTTTTTTTTCCCCCCTCTCAAGTGAAAATAGCTGTGGCTATATTTGGGCTGTGTAAACTTTCTCAGATTTCTCTGTTCTGTAAAAATCAATTCCACTGGCTCGTGTGTCAGCAGCTGTTAGGAAGGTGCTCTTTGCCATGGATTTAGTGGTTTGCTTGAGTAAACCATCAGGGCAGAACACAGGCATTCAAAGCAGTACTTCAGTGATCATGAATTCTGTGGAGGAGGAAGAGGGAAGAGAGAAGTAGAAATGCAAGGTTTTCACTAGTGGCCTTCCTTGCACAGGCCTACCACCCTCAGAAAGAAGGACCAAACGTGTCTGCAGTTTCATGCTAGCTGCATTGCAGCATGGATTTTGCTTTAGTTAACAGGCAGTTGAAAAAACTGTAGCATGGGACATTGCACGATCCCTCAATATAATTCATTGTGAACAGATTTTGTGGGTTTTTCTTTTCTTAGTAACAGTGCTATTCACCCAGACTTACCCTGTAAAAATCAGAGTCATGCCACAGTTACATCCAAAGCTGGAGGAGCACCTTGAGCTCAGTCACAGAGGCTAAACTTGAAAAGTGTTGTTTAGGGGAGACTGAAAATCCAAACCAGGTATAATTTTCTATATAAAATGTCTGCAGACTCTAAAGCGTTTAGTACAGATTAGTAGCTCCTATTTGTGCAACAAGTGGATTGGAGATCAACTAAATTCTTTTCTATTAAGAAAAACTCCATGTTAAGCAAACAATCTGTCTGTTCCATGCTTTTCTTGTATTTTTTTTTTGCCATTCTGGGCACAAATACCATTTGTTACAAATTCGCTCAAAACATATCAATCAATCATAGTCTAATCACAGTGGGATAACTGGGCAGAGATGTTCGTCAGTTAAGCAAATCAATTAGTGCTTCCACTTGCACATCCAAACAAAAATGTTGTAAAGCCTGAGATCTTCTCTGAAAGACAGAAAAAGCAGATTTTTTTTTTTGTACAAATGAGTAAAAAAAAGATGAAAGACTTCAATGTAATTTCGAGATTATTCAAAAAAACACACAAATAGTTTTAGTATGTTTTAATTTTCTTTATTACACATATAATTGTCATGCTTGAGTTTACGTAAGTAATGGCTAACTGCATTTGTTTTTCTTGAGTAAGTTTCTCTTTAATATAACCTGCTGCACCACGTAAATCAACAAAGCAACATTTGTTCTTCAGATTCCCTCACTGCACCTTTTCTTCTGGTTCAAGAAATTAAAACCTGGGGAAAAGCTACATAACTCTCTGATTCCAGGGAGAGGTAGCTTTTGCAGAGTTACTTGTTATGAATCTTGGTAGAATGTAGTTCAAGTAATACTTTGATCAAGTCTTCTACTAGAGTGTGGTGGTTACTCTAATTCAAAACAGAACTGGTGCAAGACGTGTCTACCGTGAACAAGACCTGCAGTAATTTTGACATTCATCAGTGTGCATTTACACTTGCAGAGGAAATGTTTAAACATTTGACGGGAGCTGTGTCTGTATTCAGAGTAGGGTTTGTGCATGCACATTTTGCATGTAAATGAGTTGTGGATATTTGTCTGTTTTTAAAAAGAAGTTCCTGGATAGCGCTTTTCTCACTGGTTAAAATACTGATTTTGTATTGGTCTGAGAGTGTCCTTCTGAAAATACCTTCTCATGCTGTATCTTAACTCACTTTTTGTCTCCTTCATCATGGTGACAGTTGATAGACACAAGCCATGTAGACAGTACAGAGTACTTGGCGGGGGGTTTTAGGGGTCTGCAGAGGAACATGCTGTGATGAGATCTTTCTGTGTGGGCGTGCACTGTGGGCTCTTTCCCTTTGTAGCAAGAGGGCTGGGGAACAGGAGATGTGGCCATCAGTATAGCTGGGAGCACACACTGCTCTGCCTGTGAGTGCCCTCACTCTGGGTGCTGTGGCAGACTGCTGTCCTGCTCAGTGAGCAGCTTGGCCTCCCATCCTGCCTGCCCTGCCCTTGGGAACCAGCACACTATTCATGCCATTCCCAAAGCTTTGGGCACCTGTCCTGCCCTTTTGTGCTTCCCATGTGCTGCAAAAAGCCAGAGTAGAGCTGTGTTACAGAGCCTTTGGGATTGAGAAGCAGGACCTGTTGCTGCAACATAATTTCAAGATTGGTGTTTTCTATTGTTGTTTCTTTCCTAGGGGCTTTTCTAGTTTTTGTCAATTTTGATTGGTTTTCCTTAACTGCCTTGAAGTTTTATAAACCATGATTAGTAAACCCTCTGGCAGGATCTGGCATTTCTGGCAGGCAGTAATTTTGCAGAAGAAATTGTGATGGTGAGAAGTGACTCACCCAAGGTTAAAAAACCAGTGTCAGATTTGTCTCTGTGTGAATTTGGCCTCTGTAAACTACCTCTCCTGTTGAGGATAGTAGAGCAGAGACAGCACTGGTGTGGTAGGGACAATGTTACTATTCCAGTAGCAGAGCTGGGACCTGGGGTGAATATGTACACTGTGTTTCAGGCCCATTTTACCAACAACTGAGTTTCCTTGCTAACATGACTGCCTCTGATCTGATTGGCATTTCTTTTAAAACAGAAGGGGGGAGAAGCATGTGGTCCTCTCATGATCTGAAGAAGCAAGTTTTAAATCTTGGCAGAAAATGCAAATTCAACTCAAACTCTGAAGACAATTTTGGAGTTATATGAAAAAATTAGAGCAAACGTTTTCTGGGAATAAATGTCTACCTAAGTGTGGTGTTTCACTTGGAGCTTTGAAAGTCATCTTTGGCTATTTTACCTCCTGTCTTTGGATCTGGAAAATATCAGTTCTCAATGGTATAAACTGCAGTTGCATGAATGTCACTGCAGCGATGTTGACTTACATTTGTCGAAGGAATTTGGATTGAAATTTATAAAGTTGCTTGTTTTCCTTGGTTGTGGTCTATATGAATGAGATTTGACTGGATAGCTATATTTGCAGATTCCCTTTATTGAGTATATGTTTAAAAGTACACTACTTGTTTCAACAGGGAAAAAAAACCTATGGTGGTTGAGCGTTTTTCTGGCAGGATTTAGCTGTAACAGTCAGACCTTTTCCTACTACAAGGTCATCATCAGAAACCACTCCCCTTGCTGACATGATGACATTGGCAAAAGCTTTGATGCACTATGTTGACCTGGCCATGGTTTCCCTTGCCCACTGTCCATGTGAAGCAGTAAGTCAGCTCAACACAGTGAAGCCAATCAGACCCTAGCTCTGGCAGCTGTCAGATTTCTACCAGTTTTACTGGATCCAGCTGTCAGATGAAGGCAATTAATTATACTTAAGTGGTTAAATGACAACTGTAGTCATTTGTCCCACCTGCTGTATGAAGTTTTATGTTTCATAAAAATGATTTAACTCTCTTTTTTTTTTCTTTTTCTCTTTTTCTGTACAGCTTACATACATCTGGGGTGGGAAGTACTGCTGCATTGTGTGTTCACCAGTTCTGACAATGCCATTGTCTCAGAGAGTCCTCATTGGTGAGATAGTGTTAAGGGAGAAAGAAAAAATTAGGTGGCGATGCTTTATCTGATTTGCTGTTTTCTAGTATAAGCACAGAAAACTATGCCTGAAACCTGCCTTGAGTATGAAAACTGTAGTATTTTCAGAAAACATTTGGGGGATCAGGTGCCTCAGCCTGTTGTTAAATCAGGAACAGCAAGTCTAACATGATTCACGCCCATTTGATGTGGACTTCCCTGAAAGGTGAAAAAAGACACAGGAGTATTCTGTTGTGTATTGTTGCTAAATGAATACTTGAGGATTATTTAAAATCTTCCCATTGGAAATGACATTGCATTTGAGATTCTCTGTCTACTTCTTCTGCTTGAAGGTACCTGGTCACACTTGTTTTCTTTCCCTGTAATACAGCCAGCTGTATTTAAGAAGGATATTTTGCTCTGGATGGTGTTAGAGCTCAAAGTTATTTTCTACCACCTGAAATGCTATCCATTTGATTTTAGCCATCAGTTAAAGCCTGCTTCCCACTGGGGAGAGGTAATGGACATAGTAAGGAACCTTGTTGTAGGAAGTAGGTGGCTTTGGTGGTGCCAGACAGATTGTGCCTTTGCTCTTTTTTTTAAACACCAATTCCAAGTGGCTTCCTGCTGCCTCCTTTGTTTTCTGAACCCTGACATGGAGTTTGATAGAAGATATTTTCTCTTATCAGAGACTGGTTAAAAGTCTCACTCTCCACAGAAACAGAGTGAAACAGGATCGCTTCCTGTGAACTGTTTCTGTTCTGAACTGTCAGTATTTGATAGGTTTCCTACCTGGGAGCTTTGCTGCTTTGGAAGAGGATAACTGCAAGCTTTCTCCATCCTTGCGTACAGAAATTGCTGAAGGAGACTGTGCTCCTTGCTGAGGCATCTCAAACAGGGCAGGGGATGAGACTCCTCTCCCACTTGAATGCAGCTCTTTGAAGAAGGGTAGGGGGTTGTCTTCCTAGTTCTATTTTGTTGCTGTATGATCCTGATACAGCTCTTCAAAAATAATAACAGAAAAATCCTCAAACTCCACTCATGTTTCCTTTTAGTATTACTAAAAGACTCATGGTTTAAGTTTATTTCCCACTTTTTTTGAAAATGACTGGTATTTTGGTGCTTTATAGTTCTTGGTAGCATTACCATACCATTTCTACAGTTCTTTACAGTGTGCAATAAATCACTTATAATAATTGCATTTTCATTTAAAATTCTCTTCTTTTTGCACTGATTCATCAAGCTACCTGTACTTGATGTATGTTCTGTTTGAAGCTTTTTCCAGAAATACCTTTACATTCTTCAAAACATAGCCAGGTTACATCTTGGTGACACTGAAGTAAAAACTACTTTATTGCCACTTCCCATCCAGGCAGAACAGAAGGAGGCCTGTGGTCATACTGTCCTCCTTATTCCTATATTAGGGGGAAAAAAATGTAGTTTTTAGCTTCCAGAGCAGGCAATCTAAAATAAAGTTAGTATAACTAAGATCAGCAATGAATCAGCCTTGAGCTCTGTACTTCTGCTGTGATGCCTTATGCCTCGCAGAGCATGGCCAATGCTCTAGCTAGCCCTTTCCCTAGTTGCCAAAGTGTGATCACATGGGGCTGAGGGCAGTGCATAGCTATGTACACTGGCTATGTCTATATTTGTAAGCTGTACAGTGAAAGGAATGTTCCCAGGAGATAGAACTTGACTGTCTGTACTCTTATAATGTTAAAACAATCCCACTTGCAGTTTCAACTCCTGCCAGCTAGTGCTCTCCTAGACATTTGCCAGTCACTTATTTGGAAGTTAGCATGGGCCAGAGCCCATATCCAGCAGGCAGTTTGCATCCAGCCATCCTCTTCTGAAAAGAAGAGAGGTTTAATAGTATGGATCCACAGGCTTCTCTGTGCCAGCTGCCCTCTGTGCCAAATAATGATCATTCACATGCTCGATCTACTCAAGTAGCTTCAGCTTCCGTCCTTCCTGATGGATGGGGAAGCTAGATAAGCTGGCAGTGAATGAATCAGGAAGCCTGATGCCTTCTTCTGCAGCATACTTAGTCCTCAGCAGGAATGTGTGCACCATAGCTCACTAATTAGTTGGTGAGATTAAGGAAAAACAGCTTAACTTCCTCATAAAATAAAAAATAGACTTCATGCACAAACAGCAGGTGGGAATAGGTGAGCATTTGTTACCGTTTTAGACACTGCAGCCACCACTACAGGGCCTACACAGGGGCGAGGGGGGCAGCAGACCTTTGGAGGATACAGGAGTTGCCCTGCAGCCCCTAGGGCCCTCTGTGCAGTACTGTGGCATGCCAGAGACCTTGCTGCAGGGCTCGTGGTGCTACTGGTCTGTCCTCTTAGAGCATGGTGGTGGCTCACGGGCATAAGACAGGTGGAATAATTGTGTCTGAAGGGACTATTGCCATGTCCACCAGAGCAAGGGGAATGGCAGGGAGATTGAACAGCACGGCTGCCATCACCAGCATTTCTCATGAATATGCAACCTGGCTCCCTGAGTACCAGCAGGCCGTCTTTCCTCCTCGTGCTTTTCAGTTGACAATTTGTTTAGAGTAGACTGTGATGTTACACTGTGTGGTCATAGTCAGTTTATCTGGTCTCATTAATGTTGGTGCAGACCATCTTCCCATGTCCTCTTCTGAACACTTCAGTCATGGTGAAATAGCCTTCCTCTGAGTTTTCTCCTACTCAGCAGGGAAGGGAGGATCTATGTATGCATCACATTTCCCCCAGTTTCTGAATGAAATGTGAGGACTGGTGAAAACCCTCTGCCTTGTAGAAGTTCATTGTACAGTGATAAGTGCTGAAGAACTAAATGGCACAGTCCTTTGTTTTGGGTGGTGTTTATTTCCATCCTGTCCATTACAGAGTATATAACATGTAATAATGAAAGGAATGAAATCAAAAGTAGTGCAACAATGAATGGTATGCTTTGTGGTTAGAATTCAATTTACAATATTTGCATTTTGTTTGAGAAGCTATGAATAAAGAAGCAGAAGACTGTGTTGGGTATTCCACTACAACTTCAAAAATAAACAGCCTTCTCACTTCCTACCTAAAACAAACAAACAAAATACCTGCAAAAAATTAGAAGGTTTTCTGTAAGATGTGTGTTTGTGCCAGTCTAACTTTTTGGAGCTTGAGCTATTTCAAGTCAAATGGCTTTTTGGCAGAAACATAGCTATGTATATAAATGACAGGAAAAAAAAATATACCCCTGAGTGGAATTTACTTTTATGAAGTTTGTAAACACAACTAGTAGTTTGAGTTGCAAAGTTCTTGCACTTGTCAGTTGTTTGTTACTCAGGACGTAAATCTTGTTATAATTAGAGATGTAGGTTTAACACATCATGATTTTTTGTCTCATGTAAACTTCAACATCAAGAATAAAACTTTGTTTTTCTCTATTACTTTCTTCTAGGAACACCTTCATCCTAATGGCTATGTAATATTTGTGACATTGTTTCAATGTGTTGAGAACTGATGAGAAGCATCAGTAAGTTTTGACAGAACTTAAATTAAAAACAAACAAACAAACAACCCCCCCTTAATGCTAATAGACTTTTCACAGTGCGTGATTTTTTTTTTATTTTGTCACAGTTATTTATATTTTCCTATTTACAGAAATACTCAATCTCCTGGAAATTAGAGAATATGAGAAATAAACTTTGCTAGAAATAAAGGCCTGTGAACAGATTCCTTCTTAGGAAGGAAGGGTTTGTGGATCTCCTCCTATATGGACTGAAAGAGGGTACCCTCTAGCTCACTGGCTTATTACAGTCTGTTTTTCAATATAAGGGTTTATTGGACATAACCATTTATGTCTCTTTTTCTTGAATTTTTTCTTTTATCTTTTTTATTCTTCAGACAATTTTGAAAGATTGAACTTTTTCTTTTGTGTGTGTAATTGCCAGCCCCAACACCAAACTTTGGTCTTGAACGGTTTTCTTGCACAAGTCATTGGTATAGGGAGTGCAGATAGTGTTTTTTTTTTTTTTTTCCTCTGCTTCATTTTCATAGACCTGAGTGTCTCCTATTGAGCAGTGGCCTTACTGTGGTCCTGACTTCATCTTTAGCAGATGTGCTATTGAAGCACTGATAAACACATCATTTGGATACTGACTCAAAGTCTACTCATCCACATTTAGTCTTGATAGTACTGGGCTTTTGAGGTCATCTAGTACAGACAAAGAACGTGTCTATCTCTCTGGCAATCCAGATGCAGTAACATACAGCTTTACTGGCTGTTGAAATATAAAATTCACAACAGGCACACGCAGAATGGTCACTGGGGATGTCATGCTACAAATAACTGGGGCAATATGTAAGGGTTTTTTTCCCTTTTTTTCTCTCTTGAAACAAACATGCTTTCTTTTCTTTGTTGACAGGTACATTCTAAGTAAAACCGTTTGAAGGCTATGGAAAAATATTATAAACATATTAAACTGCTATTCCAGAGAGTATTTATTCATAGCTCAATAAAAGCTTTTTTGGATGAAATTGTAATAAGCTACTAATGACTTCTCTGAATTCTGTTGTGACATTTTTCTTGGTAATATTTTCTCATATCTCTTTTTGTCTCTGCAGCACAGCAAGTTATTCAAGGAAATTCCCTTCACATTATCTCTTTACCACCCTTGAGGGACTGGCTCATGAAGAGACATTGGTGCTCCTTGTTTCGTCTGTGCTGCAGTCTGGCTTATCTGGGGAAGTACTTCTGGAGGTGGCTACTCTGGGGCATGGTACTTCTCCCTCTACTTTAAGCATCAACATGTGCAGATGGATATCCCAGTGTTGAGGTGCTCCTCACAGAGGGCAGAGAAACTATGAGGCTTAGTTTTTGTCTTATTGATGTCTCTGCTAAACATGGGTACAGACAACACTGCTTAAAGGACTAGTGCACTTTACCCTTAAGCAGAGGAAGAAAAAAGACAGAGAAAGGGAGCATTTTAGATCATAGAATCATCACAGTTGGAAAAAGATCATCGAGTCCAACCACTAACCTCACACTGGCAAGCCCATCACTAAACCATATCCCTCAACATCTCATCTATGCATCTTTAAACTATGTCTAGGGGTGCTGACTCTACCACCTCCCTGGGCAGCCTGTTCCAATGCTTAACAACCCTCTCAGTGAAAAAGTTCTTCCTAATGTCCAACCTAAACCTCCCCTGGTGCAACTTGAGCCTGTTTCCTTGTGTACTATCATTTGTTACTGGATAAGAGATCGACCCCACCTTACTATAACTTCCCTTCAGGTAGTTGTAGAGAGTGATCATGTCTCCTCTCAGTCTTCAGTTCTCTAGGCTAAACATCTCCACCTTGCTCAACCGTTCCCTCAAGTGACATTTAGCACTTCTGTCAGCTCCTTCAGCATCTTTGGGTGGATTCCATCTGGCCCCATAGACTTGTGTGAGTCAAGATGGAACAGCAGGTCACACACTATTTCTCCTTGGACTAAGGGGACTTCATTCTGTCCTCTGCCCCTATCTTCTGGCTCAGAGGATTAGATGCCTAGACAACAGCTGGTTTTACTGTTGAAGACTGAGGCAAAGAAGGCATTAAGTACCTCAGCTTCTTCTCATCCTTGGTCACTAAGCTTCCCTCTGCATCCATTAAAGGAAGAAGATTCCCATTAGCCCTCTTTTTGTTGCTGACATATTTATAAAAATTTTTCTTACTGTCTTTTTCAGTAATGGCCAACTGAAGTTTGAGNTGATCATGTCTCCTCTCAGTCTTCAGTTCTCTAGGCTAAACATCTCCACCTTGCTCAACCGTTCCCTCAAGTGACATTTAGCACTTCTGTCAGCTCCTTCAGCATCTTTGGGTGGATTCCATCTGGCCCCATAGACTTGTGTGAGTCAAGATGGAACAGCAGGTCACACACTATTTCTCCTTGGACTAAGGGGACTTCATTCTGTCCTCTGCCCCTATCTTCTGGCTCAGAGGATTAGATGCCTAGACAACAGCTGGTTTTACTGTTGAAGACTGAGGCAAAGAAGGCATTAAGTACCTCAGCTTCTTCTCATCCTTGGTCACTAAGCTTCCCTCTGCATCCATTAAAGGAAGAAGATTCCCATTAGCCCTCTTTTTGTTGCTGACATATTTATAAAAATTTTTCTTACTGTCTTTTTCAGTAATGGCCAACTGAAGTTTGAGTTGTAATTTTCTCCCTACATGATCTCATAATATCTGGCAGACTTCTTGATCTGCCTGACCTTTCTTCCAAAGGTCAAACATTGTCTTACTCCTCCTGAGCTCCAGCATAAGTTCCCTGTTCAGCCAGGATGTCTTCTGCTCTGCTGGCTCATCTTGTTGCACATGGGGACAGCTTGATCCTGTGCCTTTAAGGTTTCCTTCTTAAAGAATGTGCAGCCTTCTTGGACTTCTTTGCAATTCAGGACTGTTTCCCAAGGGAATTTTGAGCTATTTGTAACCACTCCAGGAACAGTTAAGTGAGAGAGCATGTTTTTGCCCTGAAAACCTCTGCTCCAGGTGCTGTGTTTATAAAAACCCAAACAGGATACGTGGCAAATGAAGGAAAAGTGAAAAAAAAAAAAAAAACCCAAACCAAAAAAACAACAAACCTCAAACATTAGCTGGGAGACAATCTGAAGACGAAAGGTAGCTTTAAGAGATAGCAGTTCCTGCCAGAAGAGATAATAATGCAGAGGATCCACTTAGAGGACAGATTTTATGGACTGGAAAAGGCTTTGAAGGAAACATTAAAAAAAAAATCAACCAAAAAGGAAAAAAGCCTTGTTTGAATTCTGAGCCCCTCATGCGGTAACCACATCCTCTCTGTCTCTCTCCAGCTGCTTTTCTGAAATGCCCAGCCAGTGCAGCTCAAATGTGCAGTGCTGAGACTGGGAGTGAGAATCTGTCACTTGGCCATGATGAGGAAGCACTTCCTCCTGACCTTTTTCTTTGTGTGTTTCCGTAATTTATGGCTGCAAAGTTTGTTCAGCTGCTAGGTTGGGGTCCATGTGCCACCTTCCAGCCCAGTTTTGTCTTAAATTTGTCAGACCAAGGACAGGCTTGATATAGATCACTGCAAGTAGCCAGGACACTGAATAGTGCCCTCCCATCTACAGACTATTAGGAGATTTTGGGAATAAAATGCAGAAAGCCAGCCCTCAGGACTAGGTTGTGTGCTGGCCTTGAGTGGTAGTGTAAGGGCATACAAAAACCTTTCTCACTGCAAAAATTGTTTAAAGACAATATGCTACAACATCTATTCTGCTTCCTTGGAAGGAGTTGACACTTCTGGCCACAATCCCCTGGGCAGCCTCTGTTCACCCCGGCATCCTACCACCCTCCCTGGGAGCAGTAATGCAAATGCTGGGGTTTGCATTTTTGAGACTATCATTTAGAACTATTTTGGGATTTTTTTGTCCTAGGTATATGAGACGTCTGTAGATCTTGCACAAAATATTCCACAAGGACAAGACCCAGCACCCTTGCAGCAGCTGCAGCAGCTTCCTTCCATTGAAGCTGACACTGGCTTTGAGAGTGGTGTCACGAAGTAGGAGAAGCTAGTGTCTTCTGCCACTTTGCAATCTGTCAGTCTTCAGCAGGGGATGTTGTTTAGCAGCTGAATTGCCTGAAGTTCTCCTGTCCTTTGCTCTGTTGAGAACTGGATTAGCTACTCCACTGCAGCAAAATTTTCACTTTCGCTGCACAAATGTGCAGTAATACAATGTGACAAATTGTCTCAAGGGTGACAAAACCAGATGACACTCGCAAAACTGTCTGAGAACATCATAGTTATAGTATCTTTTAGGAAAAAAGATTGCAGTTCTCACTTGGCTTTCTTACTTCCTTAATAATTTTTCTCTTTACCTCCCCTTTTGATTATTCTCTTCAATCTCATTATCTTCCTATGTAACAATTTTAAGTATACAAATAAGCCAAAAGTTATTTCTGAAATGTCAAAACTCAGACAAGATCAGAATCAAGGGACCCAGGAACTGTATGAGGCAAGCTAAGTATTCCCCAAGCCCACCCCCTTGGTTGTCAGTTTAATTTCTTCTAAGTGCTAATTTCAGGAGCTGCTGTGTACATTGATTGCCAGCATTTGTGGAGGAGGAGAGCAGCGCTGTTTCTCAAAGCCAATCTATTGGACAATGTGTGTTGAAAAAACTACCACAATATGTCTATTTCCCTCTCATCTGGGAAAATCACTCAAAGAGCTGGCAAGTTGACAAAGATGGGAAGGAGGTTACTGCAAATATCAAAGAAGGAGCTTGCTGCTCATACGAGACAAAAGAGAACCAGCTGGGAAGCTGGAGCTTGGAGAAGGCAAGCAGCAGATCTAATTGATGTGGCACCGCAAGAAGCTCAGTGCCTGCCTGAACAATGGCTTGGGTCTTCACCGATATCAGAAGAGCTGCATCAACGTTAGCACCAGTGGGAAATATGTAGCTAATTTCTTTTGTTGCAGAATTGATTCAAAACTTACACAAAGCTTGATTTTCCATTTGGAGAAAATGACATTATTTTTAGGGGAACGGGGTGCAACAAACAACATGAAAGCTTAGCAATGTCCTCGCAGGTTATCCAACCATTGCCAATAGAATAAATCACTGTCACGCCCTCTGTACAGGGTAACCTTTATCTCAGATGTGCTTTTGTTAAACAATATCACGGGATGAAACAAAAACAAGACCCTGCATTCTCCTCTCTCTACCTATTGATTCTGCTACATGCCCAAACAGGTAAAATAGTGCTCAGCAAACTGTCTGCACTTTGCAATTTGCTGTGCTTATCCAGGATCCAAGAAAGCAAGCAACAGATTTGACTCCAAGGATCAATTCTGTGTTTCTGGGAATACTGATCCTGCTTTATAATGCAGCCTTTCCAAGTGGGTCAAGCAAAAGCATGGGGTGAACCATTTGCAGATACATGAGAACTTACCTGCTGCCGTTTAAGGTTTTGAATAAAGTATGGAGAAGCCCTACTTTTTTGACAAATTAATACATACTTTGTAATATCTTAAATGTCAAAATCACTTATGATATGAAAGTATAATTTTTCTTGTGAAATGTTTGCATACATAGTAAAATACTATTTACAAATTCAAAATGTGATTAAGCTTAACAAATGAATAACATCCTGCAAAATTTTTCTTCTCACTGAGTCACCTTCATTTAATTTTTTTTTTGTTAAAGTAGCAAGCTCATCTTTGATATTTGTAATATAACCCACAAAACTCCACTAATATTTAGCCCTTCTGAAGAATCTTCCCACATCAGAGGGGAATTTTTCTTGTGGTTTTACAATAGATACTCAGACTGTTTTGGTTAAGCACCTCTGTAAGTTTTTTCTTTTAAGTCTGAGGCTTTTTCATGAGCTCACAGGTGGTTTAGAAAACATAGTGCTCTGCTTTTAACTTTCTTTTTCTGGTCTATGATAAAAGAAACTTTAGAATCTTTTCTAACCAGCTTTCTTGTAACTAAGAAGAGGCTTGTGTGAGAAATAAAGAGCATCAAAGGCAAGAGGAAGTTAACTCAGGTGCATCATTGGCAGATTGTCTTAAATGTGGAAATTCCAGGCTATGTTACATGTTGAAAACACTGTTTTGTTTTCCCCTAATATCCTTAAAATAAATAAAATGAAACTACTTAAACTCTGGAAAGTGTTGTCATGATGTGAAACTGACCTTAAAATTGCAGTCTGAGGAAGTTCATTTGGGCATAGGGGTCAAGTGAGCTGCAAACTCTGTGGTTTATTTAGTTAATCATCATAAAAAAAAAAAAAAAAAAAAAAAAGGGTGCATATTTTGGAAAGAAAGCTTGGACAAGTACACAAAACCTCCTAAAGCTCCACAGAAACTACTATGGTGCCATGTTGATTCTGTTACTGTGCTGCTCAATGTGTGCTTATACACACTTGCATTTTTGTGCACTCTGGAGATTTTTCTAACTTTCATTAACACTTTAGATATGTTTCTTAATACAGGAAATTATTTATATAGTTTCTCTTCAAAGGAAAAGTCCTAGAAAAAGCAAACAAACTTTGATTTAGCAAGGACCATGTCCCACTCCCAAACTGTGAATTGCTGTGGGCTGTTAGGAGTCAAGTTGTTCTTTGCAATCGTAATTTAAAATAGTGTTTACAGACTAGTTAGGATTTCTAAATGTTCTTTCTTCTATGCTGTACCATTTATGTGGATTTGTATATTCCCCATTTCTGTGAAGTGGTTGGCTTTGTGCAATCCAAAGACTTTTTGTCTTGTTTTTAATGGGACGAATCGGTTTCATTTATGAAAAAAAGTGCCCAGGCAGAAAAGTCATCCCTATAATCTCTCAGAAGTTACAAAGGTGAGGAGTGTGAGAACAGCAAAGGTCCAGCTCCACTGAGTTCTTGGATGCCTTCACCAGAGCTTCATCCCTGAGGCAAATTGATGTGATCTGCTCAGAGAGCAGGCTGCAGTCTTCAAAGCATGATAATGTAAGAAAGTCATTTAGACAGTCCTTGGCTTTCCCAGGACCTCTACCCCTCCCTAGCACTTAGGAGGGGACCGTGTTTCAGGGTGACACCACTTTGGCACCTCTCATATGAAGGAGTAGGGGAAGCGGGGTTAGGGGATTTCTGCGCTCACTGATGTGTGCAAGTATCTTGTCCTGCTTGGCTGGTCTTGCTATCCTATCCTCCTCTGCAGTTTGATTTAAATTCTATTCTTCCTTTAGCTAGAAAGTGCCTTCCAACATGCAGCTGGAGAAAATCAGGTCTGTAGACATCCACTGCTTATACAGCATGGTAGCAAGTCCCACATTCCTCTATGTGACTTTTGTCATTTAAAGGATGAGGATTGCTCTGGTGCAATTGCAGATGTCCTCATACTGCAGTTGGTTTGAAACAATGGAAGATAGATATTGCAGCAGTCAAACAAAGTAAATAGTACATGCTGCATTAAGTATGGGTGACATCTGCTAAGTCTGAATGGCTCCAAACAGTGAGTCCTCTGTTTTTGCAAACACTGGTCTAGTCATGTGACTTTCTAGCTGATGAATTATGCTAAAACAGAGTATTCCTGCTGGTGCCTCTCACATCTCCCAATCACTGCATGACCGCACCCACCCCCCCCCAACTCCTTCAGAAGAACCTTGCTCCAGGACGATATTAGCTGTGCTTAGTGATGGCAGATGCCCATCGTCAGTTTGCTGCTGTGTCAGACTAACATGCCTCCAGGAAAATATGAGATGCCTATAAAAGAAATTAGCTGCATTAGGAGGCATACATTGTTCTTTCAAATATTAGAAGAATGTCAAAGAGGCAAAGCACTATTCCTTTACAAATTAGCTGAAAAAGTATTTTTTGGCAAGATACTGATTACAGCACTTTGCTTCATATTCTGTAGGGACCTGAGATGTTAGCTGGCATTTTGCCATGGTCATGAAATTTGACATGTGTTTCTTAATTCAGTGTTCAAGGACAAGAAAGTAGAACTTCTGGGTTTCATAGATCACTGGAAATAAAAATGCACATTACTCAGAAAAATAAAAGGAGCCCTGGTCTTTTGTGAGCTGCCTCAGGGGTGCTGTGGATTTGCAGATGTACAGCTAGGAGGAATTTCCCTTCTCTGTAGCTAGTAAGATAGTAAACTTTTCAATGACCTATATTAATGAAATCACAAAGATGTTTGTTAGGAAAAAGGTTCCATTGATCAGCATCTTCAAAGAAGAAATTCAGAGATTGTGACTGGCTTTGTTCTTGAATGAATCTGCCATAGAAAGTTCAAAATCAAACCTTACTCTTTCCAGAAGAGCATTTAAGTTACTGGAATCTTGGATTGTCTGCAAAAAAAGAGAGAATATCTGCAGCTGAGGAAAAGAGATCCTGCCTGCTGTGTGTCTTCAGAAGACGGTAGAACTTGAGCAAACCTTGAGCATGTCTAGAAATTCTGAGAACTGATCCTCAAGTATTTATTCTTATGAGTGACATATTACCACTGTAGTACCTACTCATTAATTCATTAAGTAATATAGTATTAGTGTATATATAAAAATATAAATACGTATAGATATATAATATAAATATATTGGCTAAGATCACCTAAGATGTTCAGTTGTAAATCCTGTCACAGTTTGTTACAGTCTTTCTCTTAAAGGATCTGGATGATTCTTCTTCCTTATCATTTAAAGGAAAGTTGTCCAAATTTCAGCATCAAAGTTAGAAAAGTTAGGTTAAATCTAAGTTAGTGGGTTTTCCAAAGCACCTGAGCTTGTTAATTTTAATTCTTTTTCAGGATGTATGGGGATTTTCTGCAGACCTGTATTGAATGCATGGAGCCAAGATACATACTGACAATGAACTGAGGGGAAAAGGAAGTTTTGTAGAGCAGAGAGGGAAAACTTATCCCATGTTAAAGGCAATCCTTCAAAAGGCTAAGTGCCATCCAAATGAAGAAAATGAAAAGGTTCATAAACCCTGACAGGTTAAATGTATAACTGCAACTCAACTGTCCAAAAAGAGTTTGAGGAACAGCTATAAAAGTAAGAAATCTTTCTTCAAATACATTAAGAACTGGAAGACTGCCAGAGAGTTTTTAGGGCCAATAGGTATCAAAAGATTGCTTTGCTAAGATAAAGGTGCTGCAGAACAAGTAAATAAAGTAAATAAAGGAAACAGGGAGATTTGCATCTTGGTTTTTGTGTGGTTTTTTTGTTTGTTTTTTTTTTTTAATGAGGTGCTCTTCAGAAGACCAGCCCAAAATGGGACTGGATAGAAGCAGATGGCATTAAAAGTTTTAGAGTAATTTAGGGGTGAAATAATTAATATGGGCATAAATAATTAATATGGGTAGGTAACCCTTTGCTTTACAATGCTTTGATAGCTGTAGATGTGATACCAGACTTTAAAATGCACTCTAGCTGAAGTTCCGGAGTGCTATAGGAATGTGAAAATACTGTCCATAGTAGGAAATTTGTTAGAAATTGTAAGAAAAAAATGGAAATAGTGAACAGCCAGATAAGCAAAATGTATCTGGAATGAGTTAAAAGTGCATTTTGCAAAGGGAAGTCCTTACTCACTAACCTATTTCTTCTTTGAAGTCGTCTGTCAAAACATGTTAGCTATGAGACATTTGATATGGACTACCTGGATTTCTGAATGACTTTTGGCAAAATTCCTTCACCAAAGGCTTTTAAGTACAGTACATAAACAACCTAGGTGTACAAGGGAAGGTAGATAAATAGTAAGCTGAAAAGCAGAAAGTGGGGTCTAGAGAAATGGTCATCTTCCATGTTGAAGCAGGAACAGCAATGTAGTTCCATGAGGGTCTGTGCTAGGATCTGAGATTTCTGTGTTCAGTGGTACTCATCACCATTCTTAATAAAATAATGACCACGAGTGTTTGGAGAATATTCTTCTACATACACTTCTGACTTGACTTAGCACTGCTACTTCAACTGTGTTAGGTTAGGAGGCAGCTCTTCTCCATTGCACTGGTAGGGAGTTTAACTATGATATAGGTTATCTAAACTAGATGTCTAAAGGACAGAGTTATGAACTTGCACTAAACTTCTCAACAAAAACATTTGAATGCTGGGTGCCTTTAAGGTGAACAGTGGACACTCATGATTCTTGAAAGAGCTACTTGAACCTCTCTGTAAATGTTTTCTTAAGATTAATAGTGCAGCTATCTCTTCATCTGGATCACCAACAGATCACTGACACTCTCTCTACAAGTTCCTGACATCAGTGGATATCATACCATTTCTTCAGCAGTCAGGTGAAGTAATTTTAGGCTATTGTATAGGACCATGCACACATATGAATGTGTAGTTTTGCAGTAGTTAATAACAAGAGATTTGGGGAAGCTCCGAGTGGACAAAAGCAAGACATGAAACTAAAGGAAATGAGAAGACCATTCTGGCTGTGTGTGTACAAGGTTTGCTCTCTGCATTAGAGAGTTCCCTGAATCCCTTGGGTTTTAACAGTGCAGACTAGCTCATGCCTATGTGGTACTGACCACAATGCTTTCCCGTGGGGACTTTGGTAGCTAAATTTGTGTATTTTTGCCAAGGAATCTACTTGGCTCATCCCAGAAGTCTGCAATGTCAGTCTGACTGAAAGTTTCATCTTTGCTGCTGGGATTGTTTGCAATGAGATCCCATCAGATAGAGAGTACCTTCTCATTGTGGCAAGTCCTATCATGATGCTGTAAAAAATGCTCTGCTGTACTGTGATATAATTACTTATTATCTTTAAAATTTGAACAGAAAATCTGTTCTTGAAATTACTGCCGCTGCACAGGATACCAAGGAGACCTAGGTAAGCAGAAATACTCTATAAGATCTGAGCCAAGAGCAGTGTTGGCTCAAGTCAGCCCACAACGTTCAGCCTGCAGGCTTGAGTATTCTGTTAAAAAAAAATTGTGGTGCTTTTTGGCAATATTTTGATGACCAGTTCATTAATATGCTCAGTTTTCACACAGAGATGAACCTATCAGTGGTGAAAATTATTATTTTGTTGAGGTTTCTGGTTTTTGGAGAGTGCAACTCCTAGATATCTTTTTATGGATAGATTTTAAGAGATTCCAGGTTTTATCTGACTGGAGGAAAATCAAGTCCTAAGAAGGACACTGTAAAAATTTTGTTTTGTTTTCTAACATAAATTAGTGGTTATAAGGAGCAACATTAAGAATTTTAAGCTGAAAGATGAAAGAGCTGAAAAAGGACTGTAGGCCACTATAATGGAACAAAGATGTCAGTGGAACAGAAAGCATAATCTCTGCTGTTGATCTTTGTGCTCATGCATAGAAATTAAATCATACACAATTACCTAACTTGTCAATAATATTTAGAAAATTCTAGTCATGTTTAAAACCGGTGCTGTATTTGAAAGAAATTACATAATGTACCAAACTATCCTTGCAGAGACACAAATATTAATACCAATATGACATTCTCACTGAATAAGTTATTTCTTATAGATGATACACAACTACAGTGGATATATTCTGGTTTTCTGACAGTAATACAGACCATGAAAAAGCCAAATAGCAGTCACACATTTTCCTACAGAAGACTTATTGATATAAAAAATGGTCTCCAACTTGATAAAACTCAAAGGTATTTGTAGTCATATATGGTTAATAGACTTTACTGTGTCTGTAGCACAAGAAGAATTGCAGAGTTTATTAACAGAAGGTTAAACAAGACAGATGCTAGTAACTGTGTTGGATGTTCAGCCAGCCCATAGTGATGACTGATGACATCTCTTTTCTGCATTTATCATTTGTGATTCACACTGAGGACTTTTTCATGTGAAGATCTGCAAAGTGCATCCCATACAAATAATATTCCAATTAAAAATGGACAATTTTGTGGTCATTCCAAACTATGAAGACTTGTTTTAAATAAAAGGGAAATATATTGTCTGAACATGCAAAACTACCTGATGGAAACAAAATGGCAACTTTCCTTTTGAGAGTCTGAGGAAATTTTGAGAGTGCCAAGCAAACTTGTCATTATTGCATAAGCTGATTAATGATTTTTTCCCTTTCACTACTGAATTCGGTACCATTTAAATGGTATTATTGCACAATCTGAATCGGGAAATGAAAAAGCAAAACTTAACAATCAAAAGAAAGAAGACACCACGAAACTTTATAAAGAGTCTTTACCAGTCTGCTGATCTTTCCACTCCTCTGAGCTCTAGGTTGAATTAGTATTTCTGCCACAAACTATTTCACAAGAATATAACTGAATTCTAAAAATTTCCCCATGCTAATCTAACTTGAGGGCTGTTGAATCAAAATCATTTTGTTGAATGCTTAAAGGAGTGCTGATTGCTTTTGAATATCTCACCTTTAGTGTCTGTGTATGACTTAGTTTGAAAAAATAATTGCAATATTTACTTAATGCCAAATCTCTCTGTCTCTTCCTTGTTTAGTTCAGGAGGTTTAGATCATTAAAGAAATCAAAATGCTCTTGAAGTTTTCAGCTTCCACTGAAATCAGGCAAAACTATGTACCTAATGCCCACAAGGATGGAGCTGAAGCCCACATGGCTAAGGGCAGTTTTTGAAATGCTGTGTGGCACCAAGGCTCTCCAGTGGCACTGCAATTGTTGCACAGGTCTTTAAAATAACAACTAACTGCTAAAAGGTAGATTTTTGTGTACTGTTTCCATGGTTGGTGCTTGCCTTGTACTCACTTCACATTTGTTTCACCCATTAGAATGACAATAAAACTCTTTCTGCGAGGGAAATAAATATGGAGAGACTTAATTAATGGAAAGGATGTCTTCTGATTCGCCTTTCAAAAATTCTTAGCAGGTTTGTTAGGAGGAAGTTAAATTACTTTGTGGTATGATATTACAGTGAGTCACTGAACAGCAGCCTCAAATGACTTCATAGTGACACAATTATGGAAATTGCTTGACAGAGAGAATTGTTAGTACCAATGCAAAAAGGTGTAAACCTAAAAAGAATGACAAAAAGCCTTGAAAAGAAAGGCAAAAATAATTAGTCCTCTAAAACAGTTTTTGCCAAATTAAAGTTCCTGGTGTAACTGGAATTTATTTTACATTCAGTCTGTCTACTATAACATCTATTTTTTCCATCTGGGATTTCAGATGAATTTCTGGTATGGAGTCAGACAAATATGTGATCACATGTAAGGAGAAGACAGAAAGATGATCTTAACTGACATCCTGATAAACAGCTCAGGTGCTTCCTTGGGAAAATGTTGTGCAATGTATTTCATGCCATATATTTCTTGACTCTCACTTAATGAGATCATAGGATGTTTGATCTATTTAAATCACAGATTGATCTCACCTCTCTGTGACTGATTGAAGCTTAACAGTTGTAATGGATATTTGCAAACATTATTTTCTTCTGTGTAGCTCTCAGACTGTTAAATTTAACAAACCTACTTAGACAAGATTTATATTTTAAGTGTAAGCTCTCAAACCAGATGGCCTCAGATCAGGTGTTTAAATGCAGTAGGCTAGTTTTTTGGGTGTCTCAGCAGTCTCAAAGGTAGAGGAGCCTAAGTAGGTAGCTAAGATCGTTTAAAGCATCACTGCTCCTAGCTACTTGCCACATCCTTCCAGTAGCATTCACCACCTCCTCTGCAGTGGTGTGAAGTGGTATGTGGCTTTTCAAGCTTTAAGGGTAATGTAACTGTACAGTCCCCTTAAATCAACAGCTTAAACTAACATGCTATGCTCCAAACTGGAGTGGCCAAGATACACACAAACATCTTGACTCTTCTACCCTTCCAGTTGGAACAGTAGCAAAATCACCTTAGCTTGCTGTATCAGTGCAGAAGATTATTTAGCACGACTCTCTCCTACGCCACATCTCCCCTATCCCCACAGGTAATCCTAATGTAAAAAATGCAGAGGGTGACACTAAATATGTACTGCCTGGCAGAAGATTCCCCCATTTACGCTACCACAACTGCAAAAAACCAAACCAAGATGTAGCTATCGGGAGAGGCCAGATTGTGCATGGGTGCTGCTGTTTTTGGCAAAAATATACTGAAAGTGCCAGCAGTACCTCATCAGGCTGCAGCACCAGGCCAGCCTGTCCCCAGGAGAGCTGCTCTGGTTGTCAGGAACATCCCGGGGCTTGTGAAGTGGCTCAAGATGCTGCTGCTCTCCAAGTCTGGAGATTAAGGACTACACATAGCTGGCATGAGACCAGAGGGAGACTGGGCCATCATTGCATTTGTTTATGTTCTGACATAATTTCAGATTTCTATGGGATGGCGAGCTCAGGGAAGGTATCTTTCACTTAGGGTACGTGTAGGAGGCATTACACTTGGTAGTATGGCTGCAGTTTTACTGAGCTGCTGTGCTTTGGCACATGCAAGTTCAATGTTCAGAAAATTGTGAAAAATTGTATCTTACCGGACAGTTAATATGTTTCTGTTCTGTATGGCTTCTGCTTCTAGAAAGTACCATAGAAACAAGATTACCATGCACCCTTGCCATGAGAGAGATTAAAATATTTCTGGGGAAAAAGGTAATGTTATTTTACCCCATAGCCTGTCCTATAGTATTCTTTAGGGTTTGATTTTCATTACCTGAGAAAGTTCATATGATTAAAAACCTCTTTGAAACTTAAGAAAACAAAGAGCAACTTAGATACTTGTGATCTTGCCAGGATTGTGCATATTACTGCTTTGTGATAATGTTAAAGTTCTTTCAAAACAACTGAACCTATTTTCTGTTTCTGGGCAAAATTTGTCATGAAACAAATAGTATTAAAAAATATATTTGTCTCTTAAAGATGCATTCCTGATCAAGTGTAATTGAGTCATGGGAAAGAATAGTCTAAATTCTACCCTTCTAACCAAAAAGAGCTTCCAGGAGAGGATATTAAATCTTATTTGTTGGCAGAGAGCCCCAGGCTGTAGTTTCAGCTATAGTTAGTGTTACGCTGAAGCAGTGTTGCTGCCTTCCCATATGCTACAGAAAGCCAGTATGGCTCCAGAGCAGATTGGGTGGAGTATATTAGCTAGACAAGGCTCATTCAATTCCCTCAGTCTTTCATCTGTGAATTTGAAAGAAAGTGGCACTAGAAATACTGGTTGCCTGCTATCAGGATGAGTTCCTCAACAAATAAGTAGTGAGATCCTTGCTGTAGGAAAGTGAAATTTCCATGTGCCTTTGTCAACTCTTGATAATTTAGCACAGTTTAATCAATTGTGCCCTCACAAATTGGTTCTGGATCCGAACAGCAATGTTAGTCAGCTTTCTCAGATCCTGTAACATTGCCATGGATTTCATGACTTATTTGTTTTAACAAAATGTGTGAATAAATAACTATTACATCCAATGCAAATGACTCAATCAGAGAGCAACATTTTCTCTGCTAGTGTTTCATCAGATTTCTGAGAGCAGTGTGCATAAAAGATGACTTTCTGTAACATCTCCCTGCAGGAGGCAAAAGAACTGAATTTCAGATGCAGTGATTAACTACAGCAGACTACACAGAAAAAGTATACCCTGACAAACACTGATGCAATATTTGCATGAAATTGCAGTTGGCACAGCAGTCAGAACCTGATGGTAGGGAATTTGATAGCTGAAAATCCAAGAAGGGGAATACAAAGGTGGGTTTATTTTGTTGTTGTAAACCTACCTAACAGTTATCTGTTTTCCTTTCTCCTGTACTCTCCTGTATCTGCACACACATGATTTGTGATGTAAGATAAAACATGTTTTGCAGTTAATGGATTATTGTACCGTGCTGTGCTGAACGTCATTCTCCTGCCCTGTTATGTTACAGACTGAAAGCATTTCCAGTCTTGTTAACTAATAAGTGAAATTAACAACACTTATCTGGCTTATCTATGCTCTAAGGAGTTTTGTGGGCCCAACTTTGGCAAAGCTAGAAATGTCTATTTAGGCACCTAAGGGCAAAATGGAGGTATCTCTGCTTTGATCCAGAGTGCTCCAAGAAGCACCAATGGCTGAAGATCACTTTCTCACATTCGATGTTGCCTGATTGGGTTGGACCCTGAACGAATGTTTTGTTTACTCCTCCAAGTTACCTGCTGCATCTGCTCTTGGTGTTATGTGCTATTACTATCCCAACTTCATTGAAACTCCTGCTGAGGAGAAAGAAATCGGTATCATAGTAGATTGGACTTCAGCACTGAGCCATTTGAAATAATGCCCCAAGGTTTTTAAATTTGGATTACTGACTTTAACTTTCCCTAAAGCTGACTCTAACATCTTCATGTGAGTGATCTTAATTCAGTATATAGTTCCTCAAAGTCAGAGTAATTTTTCAGTAAGCTTATTGTACTTGGTATTACTGACTGGAAGATATCCAGCCATCCCTATGACATATGGTTCATAAACTCACTTTCTGTCTTTAAGACAGAAATATGTTTCTGTGCCATACCATACGGTCACATTTGGATAAGAAGAATGGCAGCTCTTAAACTACATCAGTTTTCCTAACCAATTCAAGCAGTTATGTCTGGAGGCTTGGCTATGTTTACATAAAGTATGCCCTTTCCTTTTATTCCTTGATACCTTGGTGCAATAAATGTCATTTTACAGTCTCAGCTGACCAATTACTATACAGAGAGGAGGGATGTATTATTTTGCTAGAAGGCAGGCTTTGAAGTGAGAAGGTTCTCTGATCCTTTGGTTGTTCTCAGAGTTTTAAAAGTGTTTATCATCAGAGTTTACTAAGAAATGTTTGTAACCATACACACTTAATGGAGTTTTACACTGAGTTATATAACAGTTAATGGCTTTCCTAGAGGTTTTGGTCTGGAAGAGAGGTGGGGTTCATTAGAAAAGCTTGTTTATGTAAATTAGGCTACTAGATTAACTTATTTGTAAATACAATGTGATCAGAATTCTCTTCAGCTCAGAAATGGCTATTTTTCAAGACCATGGGTGACAACATGGAGTGCCAGTACTTCAGCTCTGGCTGAATGCTCTCAGAGCATCAGAGGTCAAAAAGTAGATCCCCCTTGCAAGTGAGATGAATTTTGATGGGTAGGCCCAGGGGCTGGGATTTTATTCTCTTCATGCAGGTGCTAAAAAGCCTTGCCTGGGGCAAAAGGGCCTCTAAGTTGCTTCTCCAGAGAGCACAGAGGTCTTGCACCATCTGTCATCTTTATTCAGATATCTTGGATACCCCTAATATCTAAAGGAATATTGGATGGCTATGTTTCTGTGACAATATCCCACCCACAGTGTGTAAGATGCTTTCCGGAGTTTGAACATGAGTTCACATGCCCTTATATACACAGATCCCTGACGTGCTTGAACTGGAATAGTGTCAGCACTGTATTTTTTAATGCACAAATGCAAAAATTCTCTGCACATGCACATGCTGGCGGATCATGTTAAGGTAACACATAATGAATGTAGACTTGTCGTGGTGTTTATTGCACAGGTGGAACTAGTTTTGACACTTAAAAACTGTTTGCAACAGTAAAATACTTCAAAAACAAACAAAAAATACTTTCAGTAAAATGAAACGCTTCATAACAATAAAACATTTCCAAATACAAGTAAATGCACCACTTTAACGTGAGTTGAGAAAATGCTGACCTTCAAAATTTAGCTACCTTTTTTTTCTATGACAATGCAAATTTGCAATGCACATTTCTTAGGGGTAGAAGTGATGCACCAATGAAATGATGAGACCAAATGAAGGAGGAGATTGCTTTGCAGTGTGCCCATATCCTGGTGGTAGGAATGGAGTTATGGAAGCCCTTACAACTCATAATTGTCTCTACAGCCACTCTTGTTCTCCTCAGAGCATTTGCATCAAATCTGATTATCATGAAATCTAACATAATCATTTTGGGAAGAATGACGATCTGGCAGCAGTGTTTTCTGCTGTAAGTTAACAAATATGCAAGATCCGGAGGAACTTCATAAGGACAGAAAAGACAATATTAACTGAAAAACGTTTTAAATTGAAAACTCTGCAAGGTACCTTGCCCAGCGAATGAACATCAAATGAATGTGGTTTTTTTGAAACAGAGATGAGAAAAACTTTCTCTGTGAGATCTTAATGTGAGTTTCTCTTCTACAGTCTGCATCACTCCTCACAGACACTTTTCTTCTCACATTTTATTTATGACAAAATATAAACTGTCAGAATGAGAACTTCAGAAATGTAGTGTAATATTTATAATTATTTTCCTCCCAGTACTTGACATATTTGACTGGGGTGATAAATCTTACTTGCCTTTAGACTAGTCCATCAGAGCCTGTTTCCAGGATGAAAATGCTTTAGTCATGTAGTGCCAGTAGCACTATGCAGCAGTGGCTTATCTGTGTGTGTGTATGAGTAAAACATAAGAATGACAGAATGCAAAATTAAGTGGAAATATAATTAAAATGATAACTGCTATAGGTACATCAGTAGGGTAACCTCAATGAAAACAAGCCTTGCTGCAGCACCTCTGTGGTGCTGTGTTCCTGACTGAATACATCAGGCACTGCTTCCGTTATATGTCGTAACCAAAGTGCTGGTGCAGCATGCTTTGTTGCATTTGCAGTGCATGCTTTACTTTCCTTCAGACCTTTCTGCCACTCTGTCACATGCAAATTTCTGTTTCTTTCATTCCTGAGGAAGTACACAGATGGAAGGAAAGAGATGGAAAATGAGTCCTACTTTAGTTTAAATTTGTTTTCTAGTGGCTAGAAATGGGATTGTTGATATCAATCCAAGATTAAGAGACTCTTGAGGGAAATGGCTATCCACCCTCTAGAACTTGGTCACGATTATGAATATAGAAATGATTTGGTACAAAACTACATTGTTTTTTATAAGGTCAGTACTGCAGAGTGAGGATTCATTACACTTTTGAAGAAGGAGACAAACAATACATCATTAGTATAACAAACAGGGAAAAGCCAGATACTTTTTGGTATTAGTTGCATCAAATTACAGAATTTACTAGAGTTACCCAATGTCACCTGTCACGCCTCGATATATAAAGTCAGTATGATGTATTTCACTTTGTAGCTGAGTAAGTGTATTGGTTCAGCAGATTTAACCTGCCAAACTTCTCATTTTAAGATTAGGAGAAGGCAGGGGCACAAGCCTTGTGCAAGAAGGTCTACAGTTTATGATCCAGCCTCAGGCATACCTTCTCCCCCTTATGTTGTGGCAAAAGAATTTCTGTTGACAGCAGGAGTGAGTTGGTGTTTAAGGCTTGGGTATAGACTTAAAACGACTATTTAATGTCCTGGAGTATGCTTGTCTTTCCAAGGATTCAAGATCACTAATTTCAGTGAAAGGCACAAAGAAGTCTGAAGTGACTACCCTTTGCTAATCAAGCCATTTGTTCCAGTTCCAAATACTGCTAATGAAATTGCTTCTTAAACACCTGTTGGAAGAGCCAGGAACATACATAGCATTTTCCTTTTGTGCAACCACTATCAATGAGCCCCATTGTTATAAAAGGGATGCATTTCTGCTTTATCAGCTACTGCGTAAATAAATGCTGAGAAGTGCTGCTGAGACACAACACAAATTATTTCCTCAGCACACATCCAGAATTAACATCTTAGAGAGTCTTTTCTTCTTCTCCTCACGACTGTGTTAGTATTATGACCAGGCATTTTATATTTGCTTTTAAAACAAGTCAAAACGGGACAGCTAGACAAAAGCAGGTAGCTAACTAATCACAATGGATTTTTAACTCAGGGTAAGGCTAATGCTACATATTATTGACATGAAAATGACAGCTTAAAGGATTTTTTTTAAAGACATGAGTATCAAAGTAAAGAATGTTACCAAAGTCTTACCAAATTTTCTGCTCCTAAGAAGAAATCTCTGTGCTCTCAGGAGCATCCCAGCTTTGCTGAACGGTGGGATGACTGCACCTTCCCCTTTCCAGAGAAATGAAGATAACAACTCAGACATTGGGAGGATGCTCCATAATGATTATCACATTAGAAAAGAAGGGCAGAAACTCACACTGGATGAGGGGCAAAGGAAGAAGAAAAGAAGCCCAGGCTTCAGTGCCACTTGGTCTAAGCCTGACTTACCATATGCATTTCCACTGGCAGAGCCTGACTTGACTTAGTGCTGTGACAATGGGAGCACTCTTAGTGCTATGGTTCTGTAATGCTTAAGGAATTTTTAGTCCCAAATTAAATTTGAAGGAATAATTAGTTTTCTCTCTTATAACAAAGGAGTAGATAAGTAGATAGTTCTTGTTCTCAGTTGCATGTAGAAAATAAAGATTTTATACCTATAATCTTTTATTCATCATGAGCAATTAAAAAAAGTGCAGGTGATGATTGCTTTTAAAATGATTGGGGTGAAAGAAAGATACTGACATGTGTGGTACATGGAAAACACAATAGGATGTGGGAGGCCAGGTGCTATGGGAGTCCAAGGTCAGTCTTTGAGATGCTGTGCTGTGAATATAAAAGGTATATTGCTGCTAGGAGATGGAACAAATCTAGAGAGACAAGGGCAGCATATGACAGGCATACATTTGAATTTCCATTGACCTCTGATTCCTCTAAATATTTGCATTTTGCTTCTAAATTATAACATATAATACGTCCCAGAAAAGTATCAGGCAGGTGTGTTTTTTTTTTTTTTTGTTTCTTTGTTTGTTTGTTTGTTTTTTGTAATTGACACTGTGTCTCAAATTCAACAGTTCCAGAGAAACAGGTGCCAGGGAGTGATTGCCACAACTGCAGGTACCCCAATTTGATTTTAGGTGAGAGCAGCAGTTCTCCTTGTGTACTGTGCTCCAAAGCATTGCTGCTCAATTCAAACAGGTGCCAGGGCATTACTGCAGAGTGTAAGCAAAGGGGAATTTTACTCTCTCAGCAGCCTTGCTGCTGTGCAGTCAGTAGCTGGGATAGGATCTATGGCAGGAAGGGAGCTTTGTCTGCAGTGGCCAGCACATTTCTCCATTGCAAAGCCCAGGAACTGGCCAGGAGCCACGGAGGTCCTCTTCCTCTGTCTGGGAAATTTGCAAGGTGCTTTAGGGGTCTGCCATCCCCCTGACAAAGCTCCTTGTGATGGGGCTGAAGGGACACGATGTTCTCTCTTCTAGTGTTATGCCTGAATTAAACCCACTGCTTATTTCTGCAGGGACTTTACCTTATGATCAACACATGGCTCATTCACAATGGTGTTTCTTTTGGAAATAGTGCTATTGCCTTTAATTAGCAGAATAAAGCATGTCATGGTGTACTTTTGCCCTTAGCATGTAATGAAATATTTGATTGTATGAGATTAAATAGGGGAATGATTTAAACCACACAGATTTCTCATTAAGATATCTGTTACATTAGATGATTAATTGCTTTTGTTTAAATTAGATATGTTTCACTTGTCATTTCATGCCTGTTTAGAGCATTTTTCCCTGTATAAAATGAAATGCACTTATGCAGTGTTTTCACTGAAATGTAGTATAAGCCTCAGACTCCTGTGGCTTTTAAGGAAGCATTAGGATAGGGAAAAATAACAGCTACTAGGGGTCACATGGAAACATCCTGCTACTTTCATCCCTCACCCTGATTTTCATTTAAGGGGTCTTTTCTGCCTGTGAGATTTGTCTGTATTGAACTGTCAGGGTTAGATTCCGCTTGTCTATGCTGGTACCTAAATTAAGATCAGATTTTAATTGTTTTGATGAAGACAGAAAGGCATTTCTTTCTTCTGATCAGCTTGGACTCTCTTGTCAAAGTAACAGTGGGTGGATTTATCTGGGTATCAACTACATGATGAGTGATACCTCATCTCAGACCATTTGGTCTGGCACGGAGAGAGCTGCTCATGTCGGCCAGAAATGTGGAGAAAGCAACTCATGTCAGTCAGAAGTGCAGATTTGGGTGAAGCAGATACAGTGCTTTGCCAAGCTGGGACAGGGACAGTGGTGAGTGCCACACTCTATGCCAGCCCTATGCACACCAGCTCAAGTGCTACTGGCCGCTTCTCTGCTCATGGCATGGTGGGAACAGCAATACTTTTGTAGCTATCAGTCAGTGAGACTGCGTTTCTATCACTATCCTGGCTGTGGGGCAAGGAATAACTTCAAAAATTCCTTGTGCCATGGTTACAGTGCTCATCCATTTTAGTTGTGACAAGTCATAGGAAATGTAGACCTGATGGGGTTGTGGCGTTCCTGTTTTGCTCTTGAAGATCAGCCTCATGCCTTGTTAACTGTGTGACTCTCCCAGCAAATGACAAGATAGGCATGGAAACTGTCATTTGCACTGTCACGTTCTGCATATGGAGTGCAGGCACTGCCTCTGCTTTAATAAGCCTGTTCTTCCTTGAGTGGTTTCCTCTGTGGAAGAGGCATGATGATCAGAAGGGCAGCTTTTGGAGTCACATGCAGTAGGTCAACAGCTCTCCAGGGCTTCTGTAAACAAGGTCGTCTGGGCATGTTGCCATTCCTGTTTGGCCTCCCAAGCAAAGCTTTCTGGCTTCTTGCAGGACGCAGAAGTTCAGATTGCTACCAGTGCTTGTGTAACTCCTGGAAAGCACCTTAATTAAGACCACCTCACTGTTTTGTTTTCCACTGCTTTGAAACCACCTGGCATCTTCCTCCAGTCTCTTTATGCACAAGTTTTTTTTTCTCTACTAATCAGTGATATTAAAGGATAGCAAGTGGTTATGGACCAGCCCACTAATGGTAAGTTTGGAATTGTCGTCCCTGAAATTCCCAGCCTGGTATGTGTACTGATTTCTATAGGAGCACTCAGACCCTTAGACCTCATCTCCTGAGCAGCACTGGGAAATGATTGTTACTGTTACCTTAATTTCCTTTTGGCCTTCTCCTTAACATAACAAATTATTTAAAAAAAAAAAAAAAAAAAAGGATAGTGGGAATATTGAGACTCCAAAGGTAAAGGTAAAACTATTTTTGAGTGCTGGTGAAGAGGAGTGTTCCTTGGGGATACAAAGTCAGAAAGCATTCAGAGGAGATTATCAAAGAGAGTGGCTTGGGGAAACTCATCTGCCTTGTTTGATGTTGCATGTCAAACACATATGTTGGAAGGTGGAGAAAAGTATAGTGTGACTGGCAGGGGCTGCAACCTGATGTCTGTGGCCCTGCAGGTACAGTAACCAGCAGCTGCCTGCTGAGCCCCCTCCCTGCTTCACATCTGGCCAGAAGCTGCCACGGAAGACTCCCCATACAAGGCTGATTGGGCATTTATGGCTTGAAAGGTGAATCCCAGAGAGGTTTTATTTCTGATTCCAAGCACCAGAGGGTGCTGAAAAGAAGTCTTGGCAGTGTTGAAGGGAAGAAATGGCTCTGGGGAAAAAAAAATCTCTGCACTGACAAATTCTATCTCTGGCTTCACATGCGTTTAGGGAAGGCAAAATCCCAAACTAACCTGCTGCCCTGATGTCTGTAAGGACTTCTGCCAAACAGGTGATAGAAAAGGCCCTTCTGCAATGTAAATATGACACAGTTGCTAGCTGACATCTGCTGCAGTAAACAAGGGTCCTGTTCCAAGTGTGTGAACGCCCAATTTGAAATCAAACTTTGGCAATTTGGAGCATATACACTTGTGATTGATATGGCTCGAGGTCATGAAATTTAGGGTACAGGGTTTTTTTTCCATATATGTTGTCTAAAAGCACCACTAATGTACTGTGCAGAGCAGCAGGAACCAGACCTGAAGGCTCTGATTCTGCAAGTATGCCTTCATTTTTATCATGCTTGTAAGAAGAGGCATCCGCTTGCACGAGATCATACAACGTGGTATACGTGGCTACCTTGGTAACTGCAGATAATTTAGGGTCACACAAATATTTCTTAATCACTCTTTGCAAACAGAAGCAGTGGTATTTTTAGTTTTTAGATAAAATCAAGTGAGGCCTAATTATTTCCTTTTGTTATTTTTAATGTTCACGAGTACTTTTTTAACCTGTGTGGAAGCTTTCTTTCCAGTTACTTAAAAGAAAAAAAAAAACCAAATACAAACAAAAAAAATCTACCCATTTGGGAAGGGCACCTCTTACAAAATTATGCAAAATACTATGACCACCTCTATATGATTGATCTTTTAGTTGGAAGTTACTGCTGGTGTTAATCTTAAAAAATATCTCTACAGCTGATTTATTTTTTAAAGATGAAAAGTAGCTGGTGGTTTAGCACTTCAAATGATAGGAAATTTTTCAAAATACAGTTTCAGGCAGAATTGTAAAGGGATTATTTATGCAGTAATTAATTATGAGTATATGCTTGTGTTGCTACTGTAAGTCTTCTAGAGCAAGGAAGAATATTAGCATGTTTCTTCTTATTAAACTAGATAGCTTAATGCTATCATATGTTAATGCCTTTCCTCTGCTTGAGGCTTCTGTGGTCACCTGCTGTAAGCCAAAGTATGACTCCAGGAATTATTACTGGACAAGGTCTGAAGGTATTAACCCTTGGCTAAGAAGGCTGTGAGAGCTTTTTGCATGTCTAAATGCTCCTTCAATTTTCTGTCTTTTAACAATAGACGTATTTCTGTGCAATCCATCTGTAAGAGCAGGGTTTGTGTCTTTGACATGTGAAATCTGAAGCTGTCAAAATCTTTCTTTCTTGTAGAGTCCCAACTTGAGGGTTAAAAAAAACCCAACCTGGATTTTCTGTCAATACTTGGATATGTTGCTATGAAGGACAAGTCTGAGTAGTAGGAAAATTTTCTGAATTTACAGTATTCAATAAAAAAATACCTGTGTATGCATGTCTTTTGCTTGCAAGACACTCTTGTTCTGCAACTTTGATTTTACTTGTGATTTCTTTACTCTGATAGTCATCAGGGATCAGACAGATCCACAAGAATACTTTAGAGACCTGCTTTAAAACCAACAGCCCCTGTACTTGCTCCTAGATTGCTACACTACAAGCTTGGGAATGTCTGCCACGAACCCTGGGGATCTCTGGAGCCCAGAGCTGTAGTGAGACAGGGGATAGCACTGAGCTTACAACATTGCTCCTGTGATACCAGTTACTAGCTGAGTTTTTGACATGGCGATGTAATCCTGTATCTCTGCAAACACGTTATTCGTGCACTCCCTGCACGTGGTGGTCATAGGCATGTGATGAACTGCAGCTTCATGTAGTAAACTGCACTGACTACTGTTGAATGCCTTTTTGAACTGGGATTATGCCATACACTGTTGCTTTGTAAATTTTCCCCTCTGCAGTAACACTGGTGAAAAAAAAATACATTTTTTTTCCTTTGATGCAGAATACTAATTTTTATGTAAAGTAACCAATACAGTTTCAAGCACTTAAAATATAAAAATACCATTTGTGGTCTTAGAACCCCCTGGATCATAAAGCATCACTTACAGACCACTGACTACAGTTTGCAATCTGATCATGTATGCCCAAAAGGTTTTCTGTTCACTGAGCACTGTGATCTGTAGCCAAATAGCATTATTTCTTATATTTGAACCTTTGAAGGGTCTTGGCGATTTCAGCTAGTGTTCAAATGACATTTCATCGTGACCTGTATTTGCATGTGCATTGCTGGTACTCTGTGAGTAGGAGGCCTGAAGGAGCAGAAGTGGCACAGAGTGACAGTATGCCCTTCAGAGGGGAGTGTACTGGCAGATTGTCCAGACCAGCTGGAGCAGTACTCTCTGTACCTACCCTGGAATTCACTTTCGGGAGCAGCTGGTTTTGGAGAATAAACAGACTCAAATAAAAATTGGGCTTTACTTGTTTCTGCAGCCTGCAATGAGGATTCATTCTCTACACGTGTTTGTATTTTGCCTGAAAGGCAAAGCATTTCTTATGGCCATGTGTTGTGGAGGGAGATGGAGATGGATTGCCCCCCCCCATGCTGCCACTGTGCTGTGCTATGTATGTGTCAGGGCAGCTTTTGGGACATCCTGTCAGTCTCAACTATAACAGTGGGACCTGGATCCAGGGTTTTGAAGGCACAATCTCTGGACAAATTTTAATAGCTCCACTCCTAAAGGAAAGCTATTGTTATAGTAACGTGTGTTTTGATTGGTACTTGCAGTATTTTGAGTGCAAACTTCAGAAAACAAGACTGCGTGCATCTTTTCAGCAAAGCATTGTGTCTACTTCTAGACAGTTTGGAGTGTTCGCACTTGAAATGCAGACAAAAGCTATTATGTTGCTGCTCTGTGCAGTCAGTAAAAATATATCAGATTTTGTTGAATGTAATCTCTAAAGCCACATAATAAATAAATAGCAAAATTATGGAAGTGCCATCAAGCTGCCAGTGTAGAACTAAACTGACGCTGCCAAAAAGAAACAGCTTTCTAAACTGTCACAAATTCTAATGTGCAGGAATTAGGGTTGTAGTAACAGAAGAGAATGCCTTATTTTTTTTGCATGTAAAATCTTCTGTCTTGAAGAATGTGCAGTCAGAGTAAGCACAGCAGAGTGTGTTTAGTACCACCATTGCCAAAGAGAAAGTTGATGCTGTATCTGGTTTAAAGGGATGTTTTCAGGATTATTGCAAAGGATTCAAATTATCCAGCAGTGAAATGCAGTACATTTCAGGAAAAAGATGACCAATAAAGGGAACATGGCATAGATGCCTCATGTGGCAGCCATGTACCTTGCATCCAACAGAAAATCAACCCTTGTGGGTACTCACAGCTGCGCCACGCTCCTCTTACCTCTCTAGTTTCTGGTGCAATGTCAATGTCTGCATAGACAGATTACTTTGCAGGGTCAGGGTCTAGAGCACAAAATGAAGAAATCTTATGCACAGAATTGACTCTATAGGGACAACGCTAGCCAGATGACAGAGTAGTTTCCAAACTGGCATCTGGCCAGGTAGCTGGAGTTAATAAACTTACTTTGCTGGAGAATAAAAAAAGTGCTACAGGAAACTTTAAAGGAAGTTTTCAGTCATTAATGGTCTAAATTTCCCTGATGCTGTGCAATGTCAGATGGCAGTGCTGAAGATAAGCCTGTTGCATGTCACCTGTTAGGCCACAGCGAGCCTGATCGATGCCTTCCAGGGAGAAGCTGCCCTTTCATGCCATTTCTGAGACACCTATCATGGCTGATGAATGCTTCAGGTCACCTGTGGAGTTTCTGTGGTGCACACATGCAGTTTTCACTTAGTTCCCAGGGGTACTGGATGACCTGCCTCCCAGAAACAGCCAGCTACATGGCATGGCACCTCTTGTGATGCCATTTTCTACCCTTCTGAGAGGGTACTGGCAAACCATTGTTTTAGTATTTAGAGAAGAGGGGCAGTTATTTAGGCAAACAGACTTATTGCAAGGCCTTGATATTTTGCTCAGCCTGTAGATGTCTCTGTAGTTCAAAGAGGAAAGGCTACAAACCAAGTGGCCTTTGTTTAAGATTATGAAGGAAATGAATGCATGAGAACTAAATATAACTAACACAAGGACAAAATTGTCTAATAAAACCCAGCTTGTCATGCATGAATGAGTCATTATAAATAGGTCCTCTTGTAAATCTGAACAAGGTGACAAAAAAAATCAATTTACTTCTTTCTGAGTTTGGACTAACTTCACAAAGCTCACCTGCTCCCGTTGACTGCACTGATTTTTCCTACGAGGCCCACTGTGATATTGGAGCTAGATGTTACATTTCAGCACACATACAGACCAGTACTAATGAGAAAATAGATACAGCAAGCTGTGGTTTTTTGAAGTACGAAAATGTACAAACTGGAATAATTCAATGTCTTCTCACTGTTAGCCAAAACCTCATCACTTTTATACCGCAGAACAATGACCATATGAATATATTTCTTGAGATCTTATCACAACATATGAATTTGCAGTTTCTGTTCCTACATCTTTCGATTCTCTATTTGCGATAGGAGACCCCAATTTATTTCTTTCCAGAAGCACACCAGAGCTGTTGTCAGGCTGCTTTATGTTTGTTTGTTGACCATTCTCCTACGAAAGCACAATCCAACTGGACTGAGGTTTGGAAATGAGAACTCGCTTTGCAGCATAAAGCCTGCTTCCAGTTGAATGCTTTAAAGACACAGTCAGTCAAAAGGCACATCTTTAAAACCTGTGACCACACCAGAAGGATAGGAAATATCTGTACACAGGCTCTAGTGCTTACACAAGATGAACAGGCTTGTTACAGTGTCAGTTAGCTACATTTTTACTTTACTGTGATTAGCTAGTGTATCCTACAAGTACGTGGAAGAAACAACTCGAAGAACTGCAGTCTCATGCACAGGTCATTTTTTTGCAGATTTTAGTGACCAACAGAGCCATGGCTGTGCCACGAGATACAGGATCCAAAGGGATACAGGTGTACCAAATATTGCCTCCATCTCTGCTCACGTTATTGACACTCATAGCTCAATGCCTTAGAAGGTAAAGATACTTTTCTTAGTGTTGGTGTAAAAAATAGCCAAATTTGGGTCAGTTGCCATGTATAATAAACAAAAATATCATGGGGCTAATTTGTCTGTCTGGGACTAATATGTTTTTGAAACTGTCCTGAAATTAATGGTGGATTATTGAAATGTCTTCTGTGTCTTCTGTGTGATGTGGGCTGTAGGATGAATGAGAGCTGATGTGGGAGGGATGGGAAATAATTCATTGAGGTATAATTTGGTATAGGTTACAGCATCCATAACTAAGTTCAATGTTTGAGGATTCCACAATGTGAAAGACAGAAGTACCCAAAAGAATATCTCCTTTAGATGTGTTTGCGATCAAGAGGGAGGAACTCTTAGAGAACAGGAATGTGCCATCATTTTGCGGTGACAATGATCACCAAAAGATTAACTTATGAGAGAGGTAGAACAAGAAGGAAATTCCAATATATTTTTAGAAAGTCAGATAACAATGTGTGTGGAATATATACAGAAACAACCCCGTAGGAAATGTGTTTAAAAGGGAAAAAAAGAAATACACAAGAATGCTGATAGTCCTGCAAGGGAAACGTGTTGAAGGTGCAGGTTCAAGCTATGCCAGTGTGGGAAGATGGAATGTATAGCAAGTAGATAATCTTAACTTTTACTTTACTATAAAAAGGGAGATGTAAGATGTGTAAACTTGTTTTAGGCTACTAAGAATGGGTATGAGGGAAAAACATGAAGAGATGGGGATGAGTACAGTGGACTAAGATAGGAGAGAGAACTGCACAGACTTCTGTAAAGGCAGTGTAAGAGGCAGAGTGAGAGAAGCTGTAATCTGTCACTGATTGGGAAGGAAAACCTAGAAGGTGCTGAGAAAGCTAAAATCCCAATAGACAAGCAGAGGGGATAGATTCTGGCAAACCTGCTCCAAAGTGAGTGCTCAGCTGATGGCAAGCCAGGTTCAAAGTGTACTAATTCGTTGTTTTGTGTCAAGACAGAAGGGTGTGATTTTGCCACAGGCCACTCAGCTTTACACTCTATTCATTTTTTCTCTGAATTACTTGTAAAGTGGACTAGAGAGTATGCTCGATATGTCCATGTAGCACTCCACTGAGAAGAGCTAGAGTTTCCCCAAAGGAGAGGATTAGAGCTTGACATGGTGTCATGGTTTGACATGACAGCCTTTTCTGGTAAGGGGAAAGGGGCTGTAAAGATGGCTTCTGTAAGAAGTTGCCTGAAACTCTCCCCAGCTCTGAGCCAGGCCCACCATGATAATTTTTTAAGAAGACAGAAGAGGAGGATTCTTCCTGTTTTCTTCTTCTGTCCCTTCTTCTCTGGCTGATGGTGGTGCAAGGAGTGGGAAGAGTGAGAGAAACAACCATGCGCACTCCAAGGTCAGTGAGGAAAGAGAGGAGGAGGTGTGCTGGAGCAGAGGTTCCCCTGCATCTCGCGGAGAGGACTGGTGAAGCTGAGATTTGTTTGCATTTTGTTAAAGATGCCACATCAATGGCAGAGACTCATTTTGCTAAAGACTCCATGCCAGGAGCAGTGACTAAGGCCAGAGGAGACTGTGTCCCATGGAAGGGACCCAATCACTTCATTACAGATCCCGAGCCAGGGGTAGTTATTCTCTTCATTAAAACTATGGCCAGAAGTGGCAGTGTCCCATGTATGTGCAGAAGCTGCAACCGTGGCAAAGAATCCACGATATTCACTAAGGACTGTCTCCCATGTGAGGGACTCGGGATTGGCAGAAGCCGCAGCTGCTGGGAACAACCCACAACAGAGTTCATTAAGGACTGTGTCCTGTGGGAGGGAGCCCATATTGGATAAAGGGAAGAATGCCAGGAGTCACCCTCATCTGAGAAGAGAGAAGCGGCAGAGCCCATCTGTGAGAGACTGACCACATCCCCCATTCCCTGCCGCCCTGAGCCGTTGAGGGGGGAGGAGGTAGAGATATCAGGAGCAGTGAGCTGGGCCCAGGAAGAAAGGAGGGATGGGGAAGGAAGATCTTAAAGTACTGGTTGTAATTTTTCTCAATCATCCTACCCTCTTTTTGCTTTTTGTTCTGTTCTGTTTCTTGTAGGTAGTAGAATAAACTTTCCTACTTTCTAAGTCAAGTACTGGAGTCTCTTTTGCCTGGAACTGTAATTGGCAGTGAGCCCTCCCTGCCCTTGTCTTAATCCACAACAAACTTGCTTTTTACTCCCATTTTGCTGGGGCTTTTGCCATCCTAAGGAGAGTGGGAGTGAATAGGGTGGCTCCGAGACGGTCGTAGTGCTGCTGTACTAGCTGGGCCAAACCACAATGCATGGTCATGGCAAACTGGATGCAGATGAAATAGGATGAAATTCACTAAGGGCACAAGGGTCAGTAAGGATGAGGGAGTAGTCATGTGAAATATAACAAACACAGGCAAAATCAAAGTAAAGAGCAATTCTGTGGGAAAGGTCCTAGCAATTACAGCAGATCATACACTGAAGAGAAGCCAGCAATGTCATTGTGTTGTGTAAAAGTTAAACATCACATGGAGATATCTCACCGGCTCTGTCATCTGCAAGTGGCATGACAGCTGTGTTCAACCTGCAGCTGGGGTGCCGTGTCCTGATTTAGACACTGCATTTCCAGAAGCAGATAACTATCAATATAAAATCCAAAGCAAAGTAATGAAAAAGCTCAAAAGTCTAGAAAATAGCAACTGTGAGAATAAATTTAAAGAACTGGAGTGGCTTAGTTGAGAGGAAAAGCATAGTAAAAGGTAGGTGTAAGACATGACAAAATTCCTCAAACATGTGAAAGGTAGCTTTGGAAAAGAAGAAATTAATCTGTTCTCCAGGCCTACTTTTGCTAGAAAATGAGCTAAAATTGTAGTAGGTACCTGAAAGCAGCAAGTTCTAGGGAAGTCTTTGTATTAGAAAAGTCTTAACACCAGTATGAGACAAATAGCTGAGCATACTAACGTCTTGAGAGGACTGAGGCATCACTTATGGTATTCAAGAAGGTTGTGAATATCTTTATCCCTAGAAAAAGAGTGGTAGAGAGGCGATCTGCAGAATCAGATGTTACAGAATTAATACTTTTGAAGCAAAGGAAACAAAACCGCGGCCTGGAGATGATGACTGTGGATTCACAGATTGATATATGCAATTTCTGCATTATTGATGGCATTTCACTGGCAACTGCTTTTTGGCATCCCTTGCAGCCCATTTTCCTATCCTAAGAATTTCTCTGTTCTGTACTCCTAAGAAAAACGGAACAGATAGAATCATAGAATGATAGGAGGTGGAAGGGACCTTTAAAGATAATCTAGTCCAATCCCCCTGCAGAAGCAGGTCCACCTAGACCAGGTCACACAGGAACACATCCAGCGGGGTCTTGAAGACCTCCAAGGAAGGAGACTCTACAACCTCCCTGAGCTGCCTGTGCTAGGGCTCCCTCAGCCTCACAGTGAAATAGTTTTTTCTTGTGTTTAAATGGAACTTTTTCTGTTCCAGCTTCATCTCATTAACCCTTGTCCTGTTGTTAGGTACGATGGAAAAAAGGGAAGTCCCAACTTCCTTACATTCACTATTTCTATACTTGTAAATATTAAATATTAATGAAATCCCCCCACAGTCTCCTCTAGACTAAACAGCCCCAGTTCCAGTCCCCTGATCATCTTGGTGGCTCTGCACTGGACTCTCTCCAGAAGTTCTCTGTCCCTCTTGAGCTGAGGAGCCCAGAACTGGACACAGGACTCCAGATGAGGCCTCACCAGGGCAGAGGTTGTGGGAAGCAGAACCTCCTTCTTGGCCACGAGGGCACATTGCTGGCTCATGTTCAGTTTATTGTCAACCAAGACTCCCAGGTCTCTCTCTGCAGAGCTGCTTTCCAGCAGGTCAATTCCCAGCCTGTGCTAATTCATGGGCTTGTTCCTCCCCAGATGCAGGATTCTGCACTTGTCCTTACTTGTCCGTATAGATACAGGCTTGTTCAGAGGTCTTCAAATAGATGCATAAATGGTGCTTCTTTCCCTATTCGAGGAATACATGAATGCCATGAAGTATGAGAATTTGCACTCTGCAATCTCATCGGTGTTTTTTTTTTTGAGGTTCCCTACATAGTCTACTGCTTTGTGTATACTTAGAGAAATATATAGATAAGATAATATATATACCTTATATATATATATATTTACCTTAGTGTGTGCTCGGAGCTGTGAATAGTAAATTTCTTTATGAGCATATTTTCAGTTAATTTCCTCTTTAAGACAAAACAGAAATGTTACTGTATCTCCAGATACAGTTGTTAATACTTATATTGCCACATTATCCCTTTAGTTTCAGCACAAAGCACACACAGAAAAGGTGTAAATCTGGGCTCACTTCTTCAGAAAAGTTGCTGTATTTTTATCCCCAAGGCACCAAAACACTGTGGGGTTTGCAGGTCTAGTGATAAAAAGCCCTAGGTAAAAGCAGGGATCAAACTGCCATAAGCTATCAGAACATTACTTCTGAAACAAGACTAGTTGCTTATCCTGTCTGATTTGCACAGTTTTGGATATGTTGCTTGTGAAGACTTGCACTAGGCTGAAAGGGCTAGATACGTTTTTTTCCCCCCTTTATGAGTGGATAAAATGTTGAGACTGACTCTGTTTTCCAAGATGTGATGCATCTAGAATGGCCCCGCCATCTCTGGCTCTTGATGATGAGCTGGCAGATCAGACCGAGTAGTTTGTTTATACTGAGTTTAAATCTCAGCTAGCTTCTGTGTGCAAAACCAACTAGTTCCTGTCTGTTTAAAATCTGATGTTTTCCCTACATCTCAGTCTTTTCTTAGGACAAAGATAGAAAGGGCTCTGTTACCCTCTAAAGAACTGTAAGTATTTTCTCCTTGACTTTTAACTTCATCAAGGCTTGTGATTCCTTGTCCGAAGCCATGAGGGTGATTTTGCCTGAACTGCATGATGTGTTACATAGTCCTTGGCTCATCTAACAGCTAGGGTAAGGTCACTGGCAGGCTTCCAGTAGGCTTGCTTTGAGGAATCTTTGCTGTGCTAATGCTCTCTCAAGCAGCTGCAGATTTAATTAGAAAATTTGCAAAGGAATTGTTGCTTCTAGTGGAAAGAATGGCTAATTAACCTCAAGAAGACTATTTTTTAGTAAAGTTGTTATGAAGGTGCCTTTACTGTCAACTCAATAAATAGGTTTAATGTCTTGGAGATGGCTACAGTTTTGTTTACAAGCTGTTGCATACCATGCAGTCATATGGATGCTTGAGGCACGTGTGGTCTAGTGGACGTGCAAAGTTTCTCTTGTCATGTTAGAAATAGCAATGAGGTATGATATTAGCTAAGTGAGATGATTTCTCTTAGATGCAATTGCAGCATGAGTGGCCACAAACTGAAGCAGAGCTTGATCTAAGCTGTCATTCATTGAACAAACTCTCTAGACAAAGCCTGTGAATTTTATTGGTGCAATTAATTGCTTGGAAAATTGTGGTTTTCCTGTGATGAGTAAAATGAGTGCTATTTGGTCTAGGATATCTTGTGTTTTCAAGATGTGTTTAAAACATGGCAAGTTTGCCCTTCCTGGTTTAACTTGTTATCAAACCTTGTTATCTTAAGGCCAGTGACAGAAAGAAGTTCCTTTAAGGCATTGGCTTGTGACTTGCAGCTAAAAACTGAAAAGGGTATGCAGACAAGAATATGCACATTCTTAAAGAGAATTAATATATACTGCAAGAACTTTTAAAAAAGTATGCTGCTTTCATGATCTAAGGAGAGCCCTAGCCTGACCTGCTTCACATTCCAGGTCATTATAGTAAGTTCTGAACAACCTGTGGAGGAATTCAGTTGTGCTGCAGCTCAGATAAAGTTAAACTGAAAAACAAAGAATTCAAACCAAATAATATGTAAATAGGAGTGGAGGTTAATGGTCATATACCCGTACAATCACAAAGCAGGTGCATAGCCTGGCTTGCACAGAATTGTCTTGGTAAATTTTAAGTTAACCTCAAAAGTTCCTTATAGATCACTAAAAATAGAAACCTGCTTTCCTGCTTTAACTCTATTTGCTGCTATCTTTGGTCATTTTGCTGAGCTGTTACATGAGTTCATGTCCAGGTTCAGATGAGCCTGGAGAGGTAACAGCAGCACACACTGAAGACCAGGACTGAGGTGAGTCCCACTGTCTGCCTGGAGATGGCAGCACTGAGCATTAGCCTCAGGTCTGGCCCTCCTGCAGCTCCGAGTCGCCTTCTCTAAACATCATCAAGTTCACACATACCTTTTCCAGCAGATAAACTGTCAGGATTGGGAAACTCAAAGTGTCTCATGAATCTCAGGCACTTAATCCACTCAAAAGTTAATCTCCCCCACACCCCTAAGAGCTGTGGGACTCTGAAAGAGCAGATGGCAGGCTGCACACTCCAGGCTGCCATGGTTAATCTCCTGTTTTCCTTTTAATGTTAGTTTGCATCATAGTTCTTGTAGGAGTTTGGGGAAGTCCAGAGGGAGAATCTAGAACCTGAAGGACTTCAGGTGTGGAAGGAGTAGGCTGGATGCAGCCTGAAAGGATTAGTAGCAAATATGTGCCTTGAAAGAGATTTTTAAAGGGGAAGAAAGGAAGTGTGAAATCTTAAGATGGAAAGAAAATAAAAACTCAGACAATCATTTTGGAAATTATCCAGCAGAATGTAACAATGAAGTTCCAAGAATCATCTAAAGTATATTTCCTTTGTTATTAACTGTGAGAACAATAAGAAGAGTACTTGACTGTTTTGTAGTGCAGAGAGGCACACATTTACTAAGGGATGATCTGTGTCCCCATTAACACTGAGGAGGTGGTGGCCGCAACGAGTCTGTGCAGCTCTCTCACTGAGTCTAGTCAGGAAGGCTCTGTCTCCTGTCAAAGAGCTTCCAGCCTGAGTTTCAGCCATAGCAACTGGAGACAAATCTTAAGGCAGTGATGGAGTACGCAAGGTTCAGCAGTGTATTCATAAGCACCATTCATCTGAGCAAGGTCAAGACACAGTGGCTTGGGAAACCCTAAAATGGTAGATAAAATGATAGGTAAATGATAGAAAACATTGTTAAATAGGAAAAGACTAAGTATTTTTGAAGCTATTAGCATCTTGTCAAGATGGAGAAAGGTGAGCCAAGTCTGATAAACCTGAAACGGAGGAAAGCTAGAGTGAACTCTTTTAGGAAAATAACATTGCTTTCAAGGACAGTTTTGTTCTGATGATCTGTATGTTTAAAATACTTTAATCCTTTATAAAGGATTCTTATCCTTGATAAAGCTAAGAACTTTTTAAAGCATATGGCCTCTACACTTTATAAATTACATGTTTTGAAACTTTACGGGTTTTGTGAATTTAAAAAAAAAGGCTAGGTTTTAATTGCTCTATTGTGGTGCATTTTCCACACTATCAGTTCCTGAACTTTTCAAGATTTTAACCTCTGCTTCTGTTCCCAGCCAGAGCATTTCTTGAGGTTTCAAAATCTTAGCATATTTGGCATGTAGAAGTGCTACTGGAAAATTTAGTTGTTCAGTAGTTTAACAACATGTTAGGCATGAAATTCTCTAAGAGGGAAAAGGAAAGTTACACAGTGAAACATTTTAGATTTCCACTAGAGAAAGGGAACTCAAAGGGAGAATCTGAGGATTCAAAGATGAAGAAAAATCTGCTTCTGCAGGGAGGTTGGACTAGATGGTCTCTAAAATTTCCTTCCAACCCTACCATTCTATGATTCTATGAAAAAAAACCAAAAACCAAACAGTTTAAGTTTGGATGTAATTAAGAGAAAATTGCAGAGTGAAGAGCACAAACTGGGCCAGACGTCATAAGTAAGAGAGAATATAACAAAGATTTTAGATGAGACTTTTTATGGTCATTAAAAAATAAGTCACATAATAAGCGAAATTCTAGATCAAGCGATGCTGAAGAATAAGATTTCCTACAAGAAATTTGTTATCAGACTGCAAGTTGTGGGAATTATTGCACATCCTTCTGAAGTTCTTGCTAATAGCTGCCACCAAAAAGAGAAGCTGGAACAGGCTCTCGCATGTGAAGTGTTCCATACAAAGGATAGAGAAAGTGGGTAAACTGAAGCCAGTCCCACCCTGGACACTGCTTTTCAAATGGAGCAATTACTTTAGCAGCACAAAACCTGAGTATCATGGTGGCAATTCAGCCCCTCAGTCTGAGCCTCCTGAAAAAGCACCAGTCTTGTTTCTGCCTTTGGGTGGTCTCTAGCTGTTTGCTGCCTGGATGCACAGACTTTTTACGATTGATCCATTAATCACCTCATATACTGTATGATACTCACCTCAGCTTGAAAAGCAGCACAGCTTTTTCCAGGAGGCATTTTGGAGGGGGTTCATATTTCACGTGAGATGTCCTGGTGCCAATATGCTCTGTTATGGAACAACATCAAAAAAACAAGGGATTTCCTTGGAGTGTATCCTGGAGACTTGAGGAGTTCTTGATGGCATTTGACGGGCCATTTGCCTTGAAGTTAACGTTTTGATGACATCTTGCCTGTCTGTACCTTTATACAATTATAAACCATGGATTTTAAGCTGTCTGAAAGAGATTAAACTGTTTTCCAACCAGCTGCCACAGTCTGATGCTTGGCATATGGGTAACAGATAGGGTTACCAGTTTGGAAACGTGTGGAAAATTAGTAAATGCCTTCTATGAAAAGCAGTGTAGAGTGGTGGGTGAAATTGCTTAGAAATCTAGGAGAAAAATCACTGTGGTGTTCTGCAAACCATGATTTTTTTTTTTTTCGCAGAGGAACATTTGCTTCCTGTTCTCAGCTTCCTGTGTGTATACCACATATTAAAGCTTCTGTTGCCAGCTTTGGGGAGGTGGGAGTGGGGATGGGGGGGGGGGGGAGGTGATATGAAAGAAAAGCTGCTGCAGATGCATAAAGCCAGACCTCCACCTTGTGTAACTGGTGAACTGTCTCTTAAACCAGCAGCATGCCACCACATCACAGAAAGTGAAGGTCTGCCACACGGTCAAGAGCTGTTCCTGTTTTCAGAACAGTTTCATGGTCAAAGTGTGTGTGCCCGTTGTTTGAAACATGGGCATGATAGCATATCCAGCACTCATTTCCCAAAGATACTCTTGTTGCAACACTTACGACTTCAGGGTCTGGTGCCCCTTTCCAGCAGACTCCTTGCTTGTGATGGTGTTTTCTGGGAGTGGGAGGGGTGGGCTCTGCATGCCTTGGAAAGCAGAATTAGCCTCCTCAAGATGAGGTTGTGAGGCAGCTACTGTGGCTGGTGAGATGCGACTGACAGGTTGGCTGACGTGGCAACTGGGCATTACACCAGGTAGGATGCTGCCTCCTGCTCTGGCGCAGGCACAAACTGTCTCAGATGCTGTCTTGCAGTCTTTATAGGCATTTTCTGCAGGACTCAAGCATCCTGTTTCAAAAAACTCAGTTGTGTTCAGAAAAATGCTGTTCTACTCCAAAACTGGACCACTGACTGGAAGAAATAAGATCAAAAGAAAAATACTAGGGTTTTCAGCAGTGTGATTTCTGTTAAGACTCTGAGTGGTCTGTTGTGCAAAAGCTTAGGAGAATTATCTGTGCCTGCCGAGCAGTGTAAGCAGGTCATAATTTGCAGCATGTTTGGGCTTTGCAAATGACTGCATTACGGTGCTTGCTGTGACCTACTTAGGAAAAACGTGATCACTGATACCTAGAGGTAGTTCACATAGTTCAGCACTTTGATTTGACCAATATTTCTCTTTCCTTAATAAAACATGGTTTGAGATTTACAACTTTTCCAAGGCTTCACCTTCCCATTCTATTTCCAATGTGTTGTTTGAAGGTAATTGCCCACAGAACATCTAGAAAAGTTATAACAATTCATTATCTTGTAAGAGATATGAAAAAATGTATGAAAACATGCTGATTGTCTGTTAGAAGGTCATCTAAACCAGAGCTTTGTTCCTGTGTACCTCCCCAACAGGTATCCTACGTTATGACTGTGATATTTTCACTTGATGCTTCTTTGCAACCTCTTAATTTGCAGACAGGTCTGAGTTAAAGCCTTGGAGCAGAGCATTTTTGACACTTAGGAAATCCAAACTTAATCAGCTTGAACAAAACCATAAATGCGAGTAGTTGAAGCAATACTCCCAGTTTGTGCTTCCTCTTTCCTAAAGACGTTGGAAAGCTAACAGAGAAATTACACACAATGAAGGAAGCAGGAGACAGTCTCCCTCGAGGAGAATGAGCAGTGAGATCTGAGGAGGACCTTAGTCCACGCGGGTCTGCCTTGGTAGTGATGCCTCATGTGCTATGGAAATGGAAGTTACAGTTCAGGGCATACAAGTAAGCCCACTCCTTACATACCAGTGGGTAAACCATCCCTGCTGAAGCACGGCGTCCTGGATGCTGCCTCCACCCAGGGATATAGGCTGCAGCTGCACTGCTGTGTTCAGGTGCCGGTGCAGATGGGTGAGGTCCATCAGTCTACAGCCCAGAGATGAAACCCTTGGCCACCCTCCTGATGGCTCGCAGAAGTGAAAAGCAGGCCACAGCAGGATAACAGTTTTAGGAATGTAGGAGTTGTCTCAGCAGTTACCAAAGTTGTATCTTAGACACTGAATAAAAATATTCTTTGTGTAGGTTGAAATAATGACACCACATTGGACTGAATGAAAGAAGAGGAGGAAGAAGTAATTGGATTTATTTTCAATAGACATTATTGAAATGGATTGAACATGAATAGAGATGATATTTTCTTTTTAACAGTTTCACAGTTAAATTAAGCTAAACCTAGATAATGAGGGCATTGCTTTTACATTTGGGGTGTACAAAATCTTTCCACTATTAACATTTAAAAATAGAAAATGGCATCATAACATCAATTTGCGCATGATATTCACTCTGGAGTTTTGCTATTTACTTCAATGAGGACAGTTCCTTTATAAAACTAGAGATTTTAAAATAAATACTTTTTTACAGGCTTCCCAAGGAGGGTGTGGAGTCTCCTTCCTTGGAGGTCTTCAAACCCTACCTGGACATATTCCTGTGTGACCTGATCTTGGTGGACTTGCTTCTGCAGGGGGGTTGGACTAGATGACCTCTAAAGGTCTGTTCCAATCTCCAACATTCTGTGATTCTATGAAAATGATGAGGCCTTTTCAAAAACACAGCTTGTTATCATTAATAAAGAACAGGTTAAGTCCTTGAAGAATACTACTGAAGAATCTAAAGACACTTTTCAACATTTTAAACTAGAAAATAAGCTTCCAGCAACAGATTTAGAGGTGGGCTAAAGGAAGGAAAAGTTCCTTGGCTTACACTTACAGCAGCCCATAGGAACTCATTGACACAAGGTAATTTGACTACTCTTTATTCAAAATGTAAGTATTGCTGTAAAAATCTTAACAGACTGGATCTGGAGTAGATTATGTTTTCAGTAATGACAGACTTCCTGTTAATTTTCAGAAAAACTGGCAATTAGGCAAACTTTAGAGAGGAGAACCAAGAATTTCATCCAAACCTCTCGAGTTAAAAATGCATACCTAAGTACTGTAGTCACCTCCAGAAAGTGGTTACCGATTTCAGAAGTTAATTTAATTGTTTTAAAAGCTGTTATTTTGACATATCTGTTCCTAGATATTGCAATATCTGGAAACCAGTTACAAGAAGGCAATACAAAATTTCACAGTTTGCATGTCAAGATATTGAAATGATTATTTGGTTGGCTTCAGTTCAGTAATAAATTTTCCCTAGAGGCAGTCACCAACTACAATCAACAATGGCAGAGAGAGAAGTTTCTTTTTATCTGTACTGTTACATAGAAACCCATCACACTGGAAAGAATGAAAATCCTAAGCAACACTGCCTTGATCACCTGAAAAACAAACTCTAACCTTCCAAAAGCCAAAAATTTTATTAAAATACAGGATAAGACAGGTATAATTCTTTGCTTCAGCTTTTGTAATAGTTCTTTGCTTCAGCCTTAGGCATCTGAGAATTATTTAGGTAGCTTCCTTACATTGTATTTAGCACTTTCTCTTCAATGAGTCTTTCATAGGTTATCAAGTAAGATAGCAAATGTGAAAGAAAATAATTTAACAACAATGAATCCCTGCCTAGGTTATAACAGCACTGGTTCGTGATTCAAAAGGGAAACATTTAAAAGTTATAAAAGACAGAGAGGTGGGGAGAGAGGGGTAGGATACACGGGGGAGTCACATTTTGGTAGCACCTAATGCTTTCTTTTTCCCCAACACACAATTTTAAACGGTCTAAACGTGGTTTCAAGTATTGCAATGATCTTAAAATTAAGCTTGATCTCTGTTTTGTGGAGAAAGATGTGACAACTCATTCTTTCAGAACAAGTTCATTAAATAATATGCTATTCTCTCTACTCATTCTTTAAATCTGGTCCTTCTTTTTCTTCACTGGAAATTTTATTACATGTAAATTTTAACTTAAGTCCCTGATCTTTGCATGTTCAATTCTAAAATATATTCTCATGTTTAAAACCACAGCATCATTTAGAAATAAAGACAGTCAAAAAAACCTCCAAACAAAACTCAGCACAGAAGTTCTGGACATTCATCTAACATCAAAGGCTGGGAAACTCAGTAACTCAGTGAGGTTTTCTAGCTGAGGAGTTTGCTATCCCAATTTGTCATTGATATTGCATTACATCATGGCTATGTGCTGTTATAAACCCTGTTCCTTTTTTTAAATTTTTTAAATTACATGCAATAATTATTAACATAGCTAACACAATAAAAAATTACAGGTTTGAGTAAAATATTTTATCTTATGTGCCATTTGGATGAGGATGACATTGATAACAAATTAAGCAAATGTTGGCCAACAGAAGTCTTTCCTTTTAATACAAATCAGCACTGCAGTCACACTCATCTGTCCAGTTAAGCTGTGGGAACGTTGATTATGTCCTTCTGCAAGCTGTTTTAAAAAAAGTCAAATGCAAATCTGTATCAGACTCAGAAAAAAAACCATTTTTTATTTCTGTTTTTAAATGAGACAAAAATACTTGATACATGTAATTTTGTATTGTGCTTATTTTACTAGGGCAGAGTTCATTTTCTTCACAGTAGCTAGTATGGCACTATGTTCTGGATTTGTGACCAAACAGTGTTGATAATGCAGATATTTCATTACTGCAGAGAAATGGTCGCTATGGTACTTTAGCCAGGTGTCCACCAAGTCATAATATCACTCCCCTCACAAAATGGACAGGAGAGAGAAATATAACAAGAGGTTTGTGAGTGGAGAAAAGGACNAAACCTGCTTTGATGTGGGCTCCTCTCTCTCCACTGACTCCCAGGTCCTGCCAAGAACTTTCTCCAATATGGGCTTCCCACAGAGTCACAGCCTCCTTCAGGCATCCACCAACTCCAGCATGGAATCCTCCACGGGCTCTGAGTGGATCTCTGTTCCCTGGTGGCTTCCATGGACTGCAGGGGCACAGCTGCCTCGCCATGGTCTTCACCACAGGTCACAGGGGAATCTTTCTTTCAGGGCCTAAGTACCCTCCTCCCCCCTCCTTCTCCACTGACCTTGGAGTCTGCAGAGACATTTTGACATTCTCACTTCCTGTTGCTGCTGCGATTTAGCAACTGCACAACTTCTCCTCAAACACATTATTCATAGAGGCATTACTTCAATCACTAGTTGGACAAGCCTGGGTCAGCCGTGGGTCCATCTTAGAATTGACTGGCATTAGCCCTATCAGCTACAAGGGAAGCTTCTGGCAAACCTTTGTTTAAAGAAGCCACCCTTGTAGCTGCCCTCTTTACCAAAAAAAACCCTGGCCCAGGCAAAATCACTACAGTCATACAGAGTCAAAACCTTCTGTGCTTCTTATTCCACCCACCAGTGAGAGGACTGGGGGTGCACAAGGAGGGAGCACAGCTAGGACAGCTGACCCCAACTGACTAAAGGGATATTCCATGCTGTGTTATGTCATTTATAACATAAATCTAAAGCATGTAAGAAGAATGTAAGAGAGAATATTTGGAGTGATAGGTTTGTCTTTCCAAGTAATTGTTACAGATGAGAGAGCCCGACTGTCTAGAAATGGCTAAACATTTACCTGCTGATGGGAAAAGGGGAATTGAATTCTTTATTTTGCTTTACTTGTTACACAGCTTTTGCTTTAAATATTAACCTGTCTTTATCTCAAACCATGAGTTTTCTCATATTTACTCTTCTGATTTTATTCCCCATCTCATAGGGAGAGAGTGAATGGTTGTTTGCAGTTTAGTTTCTGGCTGGCATTAAATCATGACAAAATCAGTATTTTTGATAATTAAGAACTACTATCATCAAGTAGTTGATAGTCATTCCAAACCTTCCAGTAAAGCTGCATTTCCTGTACAAAACAGAAGACCTTCGTTTTGATGGGTTGAAAACTATACAGAAGACAGTTCTTACTGTGACCATACACCAGTCTTGTACACTGCCTTTAGTTTATAGACCACAGACCTTAGTGTTTAATGTGTCTTTCATACTTATCCTTCATTACACCAAAGTTTCTTTTTCACTTGAGAAGACTAAGAGCTTTGAGACACTTCCCATTCAATATTTTTTGTGTTTCTTCTTTTTGTTGTATTTCCTTGTTTCTGCTTTCCAATCATGCGTTTGCAATGCTTTTGACCTTTAGTTCAGGGATGTAAAAGTTATGAAAAATTTTCTCCTTCAGGTTTCAAAATCCACTGTCTCCAGGAGTGATGTCTACAGTCATGCAAAGTCATGTGTAAAGACAGGCCACTGTTAATGCAACTTCAGAGTGCTTAAATGGCTGTAAACCAATGGGAAAAGAGTATTGAATCAAATTCTTTCTGCACTATGGAGGAATGGAAAAGAAGATGGAAAATTTCCATTTACCAGAGTTTTCCACAGCAATGGAGGACTAATTGTGTTTTCTCCAACTCTGCCTCTTATTTCAGACTCAGTTTTTTCTGTAGTCTTTGGCAATGGGATGCCATCCAGAAGACACTCTGTGTGTTATATTTCCAACTCTGAGAAGACAAGTTATCTCTGTCAAGGTTCTTCAAAGAGTTTTACATAAAGCAGAGGATAAAACAAGTGTATATATCTAGGACAAAATGTCTTCTTAACATTGAAATTTTTTTGTTAGTATATCATTTAACATTTGGCTTCCTGTTAAAAGGAGCTAATATAGACATCTGTGAGATTTGTATTTGATGAAATGCTTAATAAAATGTAGCTAATATCTACAGTGGAAATTGATAATTGAAATACAATAAACATATATAGAAAAAGGGAATAAATAACAGACCTTTCTTAAAAATTCTTTAGATTTTTACAGCCACTTGAGAAAATTTTGTAAAAGCTATAGTTTTGTGACGGATTTATTGATCATGATAATAATAGTACTATTTTAAATTATCTTTGAATCTCATAATTAATTTGCCACACTTCTTTCACTGACAGTGTGTTCTACTCACTCTATCTACATAATTTTCATACTACCAGCAAATAATCCCATTTCAAAGTTAATGTTAAGCACATAAATTAATACATATATGGATAAAGTTATTTCTCATACATTTTAATAACAAATATTATAATACAAAGATCAAAGTAGCCATATTAAAACAAACTCTAGACTCATCCTGCATCTTAGTCATTCTGGCAGTCTAGATGATTTTGATTGCAGAAGATCTCTTTATACCCATGCTATATTTAGTTTAGGTCTATGTCATACTCAAATGCACTGAAGAAAAAGTAGTTTTGAGTTACCAACATTTTAACTAAGACACATTGAATACAAGATATTGAATTTACTCTTCATTAGTAGGTGAATTCATTCAGTAAAGTAGAGGCATGTAGCTTTGCAAGCCTGTCTATGACCTCCTATGTTTTCGGGGAATGTGTCAAAACACAGGAACCAGGATCAAAAATATGTACCAAATTTCCAGTTAATCATACTTTTGTCATCTCACACTATAATGTTTGATCCTTTTATTGTCTCATTTTTCCATTTCCAGTTAGCAAAATATCTGCTTTCAAATGAGAATTCTAGGGGATCCTTTCACTGATTCGTTAATCAGTAATGAATGGGTGAAACAGGTCAGAAATTCTTTTAGAAATTGCTCCCACTTAAATTTTTTCTTCCTCATCTTTCTTTCCTTGAGTAGAGTTTTTATTTTTGTTTTCCATCGTAGAAAGATAAAACCTTTTTTTAAATGGTACACTTTATATTCTATTTTTCTAAAAATACTTTTGTACACCTATGCTGTATAATATAAACAAGAAATTACTTTCCTGAATTTTCACTAACAGCTGCTAAAATCTTTCTTACAACTTCAAAGTGTGTTCTTTTGTTTTGATTTTCAATCAGTTGTTTGTTCCTCCACTGTCTGTTCATTTGCAAGTTGTCGTATATTCAATCTTTTTGTCTTTCAGTGATCCCAGATCTGTCTCCATTTCTTCCATTATCCTCAAGGTCCTGACATTTTGCTTTTTGCAGTATTTCACAGACTAAAAAAACAGAGCACCATAGGTGTGGTTTCTGGGAGGCAGATTGAAAAAAAAGGAAAACTTACAAAAAACATAGGTCAAGCTCTATGCAGTGGATGATCCCGCTTTCTAACATGATTTTACTTTTCAATAAAACAAATTAATTAATGAGAATTATCCTCTCCCAAAACTATTGTCTCTCACAGCGGGACTTTTCTTAATGGATCTCCTGGACAACAGTATCAGATTTGTTCAGGTGTAGTTTTCCTCTTTAATTGAAACTGGAATAAAATGAAGTGAAAAGCATGTTGAAATTGTTACTTCCTTTCTGGTCGCTATTTCTGTCTAGTAGTTATTTAAGCATTTAGAACATCCTTTCTTCTTCTCGCACTTTTTACTCAAGCAATGTCACTCTAATGTGTCAATACTTTGAGCTGTCTACATTGTTCAACTAGCAAAAAGCAGAGGCAATCCTCATGACCTTAATACTGCAGGTAACAATTCCTCTTTGATAAAACAAATCCAGTCCTACAAACTGTTTTTTTTTTCTTTTTTTCCTAGAGTAGATGTAGAATATGAAGCACAGCAAGGCTGTCACTACTCTAATATCACAACTTCTAAGCTCACTGATAGTGGACCCAATTTTCAATAGGGTTATGTATGTAACATTGGTATAGATTTGCAAAACAGAGTGAGAAAAACATAAGCCAGGATTTATTCCTGCTACTCATTCCTAGCTATCGACCTGGCTCACTAGCATCCTAGCAGTAACAGTTGCTCAATTTGACTTCTAGCAGAAGGTAAAGCCTGGAATTCTAAAGCTTTTTGAGACATTTTCTTGGGACAGGCTGTTTTGTTGTCAATAGGCTTTCATCGAGTGTTCAATTAGGTGTAGGAGAGTTCATCTATTGTTTCCAGAATGTCAAAAACATACTAAGAGTTTCAAACAAGATAGTAGCAAGAAAAAATAAAGTTCAAAAAAATACTCATTGCAGTATTTTATTTAATTAAACCTAGTCAGAGGTTTAAATTGTTAGAATCCAAGTAATGACTGATCTAATTTAGGAAGGAAGAAATTATTGTAGTTCACGATGAACAAAATGAAGACTTTGGGATAAAACTTCTGACAGTAGCAAACACAAATAGCCATTTAACTCCACCTCCATCCTGAGACAATTACAAAACCTCCGTACCTGCATTTGTACCTGAGTGGTATAATAGCCAAGATTGTGTCCCAGCTTCTTCCACTACTACTGTTTGCTTTTCAATAATAATATCTCTATTTTTGACCTTGCAGTCCTTGTGTATGCAGTAGAAATAAAGGTTCCTCTTCTTTTTTTAACATTATCAGCCAATAATTCATCCTGTTAACTGTGAAAGCCTATAATTTCTGATCTTTCATTCCTTACATTCTTTGTAAGTAATATCTCAAACTTTCCCTGACTTCATTCTTGGATTCTAACTTTCACCATTCTTACAGGGAAAACATGGAGTGTTTTCATTCTGGAAGTGTCACCACAGTTCAAATGTTTTGGTTGATTTTACAGAATCACATAATGGTAGGGGTTGGAAGAGACCTCTAGTCCAACCACACCCACTAAAGCAGGTTCACCTCGATTGGGTCACAAAGGAACATATCCAGGCAGCTCTTAAAAAACTCCAGAGAAGGAGACTCCGCAACCTCCCTGGGTAGCCTGTTCCAGTGCTTCATCACCCTCATAGTGAAATAATTTTTTCTTATGTTTAAATGAAACTTTTTGTGTTCTACCATTTTTCCATTACCCCTTGTCCTGTCACTGGATATAACAGAAAAAAAAATGATGCAAAGTGATATCTCAAACTCCTGACATTCCTCATTTAGATATTTGTAAATATTAATGAGATCTCCCCTCTGTCTCCTCTTTTCTAGACTAAACATCCCCATTTCCCACAGCCTTTCCTCATAAGAAATATGCTACAGTCCTTTGATCATCTTGGTGACCCTGTGCTGGACTGTCTCCAAAAGTTCCCTGTTGCTCTTGAGTGGAGCAGTCCAGAACTGAACACAGGACTCCAGAGGAGACCTCACCAGGGCAGAGGAGAGGGGGAGGAGAACCTCCCTCGACCTACTGGCCACACTCTTCTTGATGCACTCCAGAATGCCATCGGCCTTCTCAGCCATGAGGGTACATTGCTTGCTCGTTTAATCTGCTATCAACCAAGACTTCCAGGTGTCTCTGCTAAGCAGCTCTCCAGAGCTGTTCTTACAATAGCTCTACCTCTGGTACAAACCTGTATAGCTCCAAGATCATCAGCCTAACTAGACTGACTTACACAGGTTGTGGAGATGGCACATACACCAGCTTTTGCTCCTCCTTGCCATATACACAAAAAGGGAAAAATACATCCCCCACACTGCAATACTTTCTATAGTATTTTCCCAATTGAGATTTTAACACTGTTTGCACGTGATATTCTGCACACATCTCTTTGCACTTGTTTCCCTTCTTAACAATTGATTTTCTGATTGGGATTTTAAGATATTTCTCTTCTAGGCCATCTTTTTTCTGGATAGGGAGAGCAGGTGGAGAGATGTTTTGTTGTGCTGACATGCAGTTACTGAAATGCCTATTTGCATTAGGCAACAAAAATGCACCCCTATATGTATAGATTCTGCACACTATATGTTCTTGGGTTTTTAATCTTTCAAATTTACATATTTTATTTAGCAGGTAGTTATTTAAGCATTCAGTAACTTAAAAAAAAAAAAAAAGCTCACTTTTAAGATATACCTAATTGGAACAAAAATGCATGTTGTAGTCTAAAGCATAGTATAATCTAAATTACTCCCAATCGAGCTGCTCACCTTACAAATGTAAGTATATTATTAGAACAGATACTCTATCCCAAGTTTTCCTTTAACAATACTGATGGTTTTTGTCTAACTTCACCAGATTCATAAACACAGAATGTTACAAAAGCACACTGAAACAACAACTGAAAGCTACCTTTCTAGAGAATACTGCTTCTACTATGTCATTAACTGTGAAATGTAGTTAGAACAGTTGTAAATTAGTTGCCAATGCAATGGGATATGTGTAAGGGAGGCAATCCTGACACATCTCACAAACTCATTCAAGCTAGGGTGTTTGTGATTTTCTTATCAAATAATAGTAGCAAACAAGAATGCATAATAGAATGTATTCATGCAAGTGCAAGACATGAGTTGGCATACATAGTCCCAATATACAGCTCTCCTAGAATGTCATGCATTTCTTTCTGAGCAGATTATATTCTCCTCAGAAAAAAACATGGCTTTTCAAAATACACACTGTTTGCACGTGATATTCTGCACACATCTCTTTGCACTTATTTCCCTTCTTAACAGTTGTGCTGCTTTTGCTTGATTTTCATACTTGACTTGTTTAGATCTATACTCAAGTTGTTTTCTAAAAGTTGTAAACATATCAGGGGTACAAAAGTACTGGAAATACTTTTCTGCTGAGATAAAAAATTGATTTAATGCATTTTCCATAGAAAGAGTATGCTGCCTTACTTCAATTACAACTTCATGTAAAGAAGCAGCAGTGAGAGGAAAGATATGTTTTTAAACATCTGCACAATCTTGATACTGGTGTTTTAGGCAGTACTTTACAGATCTTTGCTTTATGTGAACTAGATATCTTGGAATGGAAGACTTCTGACTTGACAGCCTTGAAACAGCTTCCATGAAAATTTCAGCATTTTCCTTAAGGCATTGTCTGAAGTGGTTGAGTTAGTTATGTTTTGGCTTTGATTTGTTAATTAGATGCCCCAACTGAGATTTATGCATACTATATCACTTTTTTCCAATGAGCACTTGGACTAAATTATGTTCGAATTTACTTGGATGATTAATTATTTTAGATATAAACTACTCATTTGATTGAAGAAGGAAAGACAAAAACAGAAGTTGGTGTTTTTACAAGTTTGTGCCAATTTTCTTGTTTATTTATCTGCCTCTTTTCCTGAGAAACTTGAATAAATTATTGTGTCTGCCCATGTATCAGTCTGTGGGGCCCAAAAATACAAGAGGTAATACAACATGACAAGCTGAAAAGCTTCATCTCCCTTGAGGACAGGGAAAACACCTGCATGCAGCCCTTGGATTTTAAGTTGTTTTAATCCATCTTCTCACAACATACTCATATGTTATAATTAATTAAAATGTTGGAATATTTTTAATATTAATGATTTAAAATGCATAAGCAGACATATTTATTGCAAACATTATTCTTATCTGTATCTTCACATGAGCTGTTCTCTTTTCCGTAAGTGTTAAAATGCTGTCCTCTATGAAAGGTGTTCCAGACGACAGTGGTAAATTGGCATGGGTTATATTATTTTTGTGCCTCCTTTTTTATTAGTCTTTCATATGAGTGGTAGTCTAGCCCTGGCCCTACTGATGTGCCCAAGATCTGATGTCTAATTTTAAACAATTTCAAATATAAAAGTGATGTGTTTCAGGATAACTATTTTGAACCAATGCTATCAGCCTGTAGTGAAATAATACACTGCTACTATTAATGGGAAGAAAAATAGGACTAAAAGAACTTCCCAGGACGCCAAGTTGAATCTCCAAAGATCATTACTTGTAAAATGAAGAAATTCCAATTCTGGAATACAGTGGGTCTAGTGATTACAGAAACTTTTAATTTCTATTATTAAGATGTGTTTATTACACTTTATTAAATGTCAAAATCAGTTTCTAGCTAAGATTTCCATACTCCAGAATGTATTCAAGTTATAATAAAAGTTTTATACCACCTAATCTTACATTTATGTTCTGCTTCTGACTCAGGTATTTCCACATATGCATATACACGGTAACTTCATTATTTTTATATATTTCATTACTAATTAAAAAGACTTTTAATAATTAAGTATTCTAAGTATATATTAAGTATACAGTTAAAATACGAGATCATCAATCATGAAAGGGATTGGAGAAAGAAAGAAAAAAAAAAACAAAAACAAGATAAAACCAGTAAAAGTTTGTATTAAAATAGTAATTAAATCCCACAGTGACAGCTTGTCATACAGAAGTAGCTGTCTGTTAGACTTGAAAAATTTACTACTTATATAGGTTAACCATTGAGACATCAAAGAAGCCAAAGTATGTAGAAAGTCAAACCAAAATTTTTTTATTTCTTTGAGTTTTTATATGCTATTTAAGCCATACAGCAAGTGAAAATTTTTCATCTGCTCTTAAAACTAAGACATACATCAGTGTAGGATGAATCAAAAGATTTTCCATTTTCCTCTCAGAGCCAGCCTTATTTTCAGTGTATCTCAAACTTTCGATAAAAGGATACCTAGGAAAAGAGGAATAAAAATTTATTTCAAAGAGTAGAAAGAATTAAAGCATCTGGATTCTGCTCCACTGGGTGTATTTTTAAATTTATATAATATAGCTCAGTATATATGGAAGACATTAAAGGACTGTATTTAATGTTTATTAAAGTTATCATAGTTTTGCTAGATTTGCTAGTATTTAAGCAATACTAGCAATATGCATTGTCAACAATTTTGCTGATGATACTAAACTAGAGGGAGTGGATGACACACCAGAAGGCTGTGCTGCCATTCAATGAGTCTTGGACAGGCTGGAGAGTGGATGGGGGAAAATCGAATGAAATTCAACAAGGGCAAATGTAGAGTCTTGCATCTGGGAAAGAATAACACCATGTACCAGGACAGGTTGGGGAAAGAACTCTTAGTACTGTAGAGGAAAGGGACCTAGGGGTCTTGGTGAACAGCAGGATGAGCATGAGCCAGCAATATGCCCTCGTGGCCAAGAAGGCCAATGGCATCCTGGGGTGTATTAGAAGAGGTGTGATTGTGTCCAGTTCTGGGCCCCTCAGCTCAGGAAGGACAGGGAGCTGCCTGAGAAAGTTCAGCACAGGACCACAAAGACGATGGAGTGAAGCAATTTGGACAAGAGAAGAATGAGGGGTGACCTCATTATATATAAAGGGTGGGTGTCAGGAGGATGAAGCCAGGCTCTTCTTAATGATGTCCAATGACAGGACAAGGGGCAACGGGTACAAGCTGGAACATAAGAAACATAAGGAAAAACTTCTTCACTGTGAGGGTGATGGAGCACTGGAACAGGCTGCCCGGATATATTGTGGAGTCTCTTTCTCTGGAGACATTCAAAACCCGCCTGGATGCATTCCTGTGTGACCTACTCTAGGTGGCCCTGCTCTGACAGGGAGTTGGACTAGATGGTCTTTCAAAGTCCTTTACAACCCTTAAGATTCTGTGATTTTGTGATACCATTTTAAGGTGTCTAGCCTTACTTACAGTACTGATTTTGTAGAACGTGTGCTTTGGGATCATTTTTCCTGTTCTAATGACTCTAATAGTGTGATACAGAATATGACTTTCATAGTCTTCAGTTTGACTTGAAAGACAGAAAAACTGTTTCAAAAATTGGTTCTATATTTTAAAAGCATCATCATTTGTAGTGACTCTTTATTGCTGTTCAAGTCTCTGTTAACCTTGGGATATACATTAGATCAGAAAAAAATGGATCAATTAAGGAACTCAACATTAACAAAGTATTGGATAAAGCAAATCATAGTGTTAGTTCTAAGGATGAATTTGAAAGAAAGGACATAACTGCAAGAGAGTAAAGGAAACAGTTACAGAATCAACTCCAAAGAACATTTTGAACATGTACCGCTTGCTGCCTATTGCTTCAGTAGCATCCTACTGTTGCAATATTTATTTTTCTCCGAGAAAAACACAATTTTTGAGAACACAGTGGCTTCAGACACAGAATCACAGAATCACAGAATCATAGAATCACAGAACATTAAAGGATTGGAAGAGACCTCAAAAGATCATCTAGTCTAGCCTCCCAGCCAGAACACGACCATATAGAGTAAGGCACACAGAATCAGCAAGGAAAATGGTATGCCAATACCATAACTGATGATTTTATGATATGATATGATAAAATCTGAGTCAAGATTAGCAGATAAATCTTGTTTATATAAACACAGACTTTTTTCAACATGATATAAGAAAAATATGTTTCTTTAATAGATTTGCAGAAAAGTATTTTGAAAACTCAGAGATTGCAACACTCAACATGTTTCTTCTTTTTTACAGATGTCTTTGCAAATGTATAAAAGGCCACAACCCATTATCTGAAGGATAAGATAACTTAAGGAATCTTGAAATTTTCCACTGTGTCCAATTGTGCTTCAGTGTATTTTTTGGTTTCTTTATTCACATTCAGAGTAATGAATAGATAAATAATTTCCATTTTCAGGAGCACAAAGCAATAGCTGCTCTTTGTGGGTGTTCCCTTCAGTAACAAATTCACAGATTAGTGTTTCACACTCCTTAAATAATGAAACATTTTCTTGATGAACAGTTTACTCCAATACATTAGAATCATTTTCTTTAAGTTTACCTTGTACTTGGAAATCAATTTCCCTTCTATCTGGCTTCCAAGCTGCGGAGTGTAATGTTATAGACTGTTTCTTTGGAAAAGACAGTGGTTTCTTCAAAGCTCAAGTCTTAAATTCTTGGAGCGTTTTTCTTTTTTTCAATTTGGCTTTTGTGCTGATACTTTCTAGCACAGAGAAACAAGAAGGGGAAAAAAGGCAAACACCTTCTCTTACAATAGACACAAAAACTGCCTTCCTCCATAGCTCAATGAACTACATGATACTGCTCAAAGTGAATCACATAAACATGAAAAATTATCTCCCTTTTTTAATTATTAAATGAGTCTTCAGTGCTACCAACTAAAGCCGTTATGAAGACCTACTCACTCTTGCCTTAAGGATTCAGTTTATCCCTCTCCTTTGCAGAACAAACGAGAAATCGTTTAATTGACCTCAAACATGTTTTATTGCCAAAAATTCTCTACTTGCTATTGAAGATACACAGGGTACTTATTCACATTTTTGCAGGACAGACGGGCAGTTTTAAAGAAAAGAGACAAGATTTCCAAATGTGGAAAAGTTTAATATTGGGTTAGCAAAGTTAAAAGTAATCATTCTTCTTCCTAATAGCCCTGAGCTGCTCTTTGTCTGTGCTGCGTCTGCAATCTACAACATCAGTTAACAGTGTATTATTTTTATTGTTTCTTAGGCACTTTTGATCAATAGAAAGAAAAGCAATTTACATATGGGTTGCCAGTCCTTCATTTGTGCATCAAATAGATTATGCAATACATTATTTCATTATTTTATTTAGACCTAAAAAGATGTGCTGCACAGTACAAATGAAACAAAGGCCATCTAATATACAAACCCTGCAGCAGTACAATCTCACTTTGTATTTTTATAGTTGCTTTAGTGAAAATAAACAAAATCCTCCTTCCAGCTATTTTGCATGTCAGCATAGGAAATGTTTTCAAAGGAATTTGTACAGGAGAAATAAAGTTATGAAAGGTTGTAGAAGTGACATTTAGTTAGGTAACTAACTATCAATTGATAGCCACCTGGAGGACTGGAAACTTCTGCTTTGTCATCTCTAAGTAATTTTTGGCACATATACTTTTGTCCTTTATCCACAGCAACCGTTCATAAATGAACCCTACTCTCTCATTTCCATTTGCTTTCACCTCTTCTGCAAATTCTGTTTCCCTCTCCTCCTTCCCACCACCTTCTGTTTTTTTATCTTTCTCAATTTTAGTTCTTTTTCTGATAACTGTCCCTGTGGACACCTCATTCATTTGAACTGCTACTAGCAGGTTTTTTCTCCGTCTGTCTTTTTCTACAAAATGTAACCATTGCTGTATAGGCTGAAACACTGGCAGAGCTGTCACTAGAGGATGTAAATAATCATAAAAGAATAGCAAACAAAAACTGAACAGTAATGTATGGAAGCATGCATGTATATTTGTCCCTCTGAATGCAAGTATACTGAAAAAAAAAAAAGTTATCTATTATTTGATTAGTTCTAAATTTCTTTCCCTGCATGTGGGAATACTGCCAAACTGTTAAGAAATAAATTCCCAAGAAAATTAAACTACAAAAATGGTGATGCCTCAAAGCTGTCAAATTAGTCTTGCATTTTGCTGTTCTCAAAGGCAACTGAAGGTTCAAACTGCAGCTGCATAGATCAGAGATAAGCGGTATGGTGCATAATGGATTTTCACACCAAGCAATGATATGCCCGCCATGTCTTGTCTGTTGCTTTCTTTTAAAAAACACTAATGTCCAATGTATTTATATTTTTGGTTCATAAAAATCCTAATTTTCAATCTCTCCTAACTTTCAAATATTCACAGCTTAAAAATCAAGGGAGCTTGTAAAATGACAAATTAGCCTTACACAGAATAAAAAAAAAAAAAGTGAGCTCAAGAAGGAAGCAGAATCTTCCTTTTCACTGATTTTGACAGCAAAAGGAACACCTCTTTAAATGCTGTGTCTGTAGTCTTCCTGTTTGAACAATTTCTATCACTACGGAAGTCAGTTGCAAGACTGCCAGGATAAAAGCAAGCTGCGAGGGTTGGTCTGACACAGCTCTAGAAGGTATCATGAGACACAGCTCTAGATGGTATCATGAAACACAGCCTGGTGACAGAAAGAGATAGAAGAATAGCACTTTAGGTATATAAAATTAATCTAGCTACTGAGATTAATTCGCATATAATGCTTCTTTTTCCTTTTTTTTTATTTGTTTTTTAACATAATGAGCTTAATTTAAGTGACTCATGGCATGGAACAGAAGCTTTTCCCCATGAGAAATTTAGTTTCTACCATGAGAATTTACATTTCTAAAGTAAGCAGAGCTCTTGTATTTTCTTTAATATAATTTTTTACCTTTCTTATGGTCACAGAATCACAGAATCTTAAGGGTTGGAAGGGACCTCAAAAGATCATCTAGTTCAACCCCCCCACCAGAGCAGGACCACCTAGAGTAGGTCACACAGGAACTCCTCCAAGTGAGTTTTGAATGTCCTCAGAAAAGGAGACTCAAGAACCCACCTGGACAGTCCATTCCAGTGCTCCATCACCCTTATAGTGAAGAAATTCTTCCTTGTATTTCTTTGGTCAGAGGTGTTCTTGTGGCAATTGGTGATAAAGAGAATGGAAGCTATTATCTTTCATTAAAAAATTTTAAAAAATCCTGAAACCTTTTTCTTTAAATCCCAACTTAAGTCTCATAAAATATGATTTTTTAAAATTCTTCAGATATTAACTATTTATCTTTAAATCATTTATCGTGTTTTGATTTAATATGTATTTATCTTACCTTTAAGTGGTAATAAAATGTTTATAGATTATTTCCCATCTATTATGACCTGATAAAATTCCTATCCATCTTAATGATATGGTTTCTTTATCAAAGTCGCATATATCATCTTTTCATGACATAACTTTTCAGTTCTAAACATTTTTTATCAGAAAGAAGCAAAAAGGATTTTTAAATCATTTTGTGCACAGTTTGCAGAAAATTAAGACAATATTAGAAAGAAAAATGGATCATTACAACATGAAAAAGCATAGTCATTTTATATTATGAATTTTTGTTTGATTATCCAAAAGAAGTAATGAATTGGTGTCATGGAAATAATCAGTGTTAATAAACTCTAATTTTTCATTATCGGGGGGGAAATAATTTCTATCAATATATCAAAAAGACTTCATTTTAGCATTGCTTATTGGAAGTGTCAAAGAAACTCTCAGCTTTGAGAGCTTCTGAGTTTCTGTAAGACCTTGAAAATTTTGAAGTATAGTACAAAAGAGGAAGCATTGTAGTAGCTGATAAGGCACAGGAAACCAAATAACAAAACATCAATTGAAAGCATACCTTTAAGTAAACTGTACAATGCATCATCAGAGAATAGTTTCATAGATGACTGTCAATTTTTTTCCACAAACAGAAATAACTGAACTACACAGATGATGATTCCTCNCTTATATGATTTTTTCAAGTTTGCTGAACAATATTGTAGCTTTAAATTTCTGTACTGAAAAGATTTTTTTCAGTTTCCTTTTAAGATGCTATTCTATGTAATATGTTGGCTAGTAGTGTAGTAGAATCTGTAAAGTCTATTAAATAATGATGCTTCATCATATATTTTAAGCATGACCAAATATGGTTTTCAGAATTTTATTTCCTGTAGCAGACTCACATATTCTTCTTTTCTCAATAGTCTAAACTATTGAGGGATAATGAATAACACTAACTTTTCTAAAAGTATTCTGTGGAATTTAAAAACAAAACTTCCTTGTCTGTCATTGTAAGCTGCCTGTATTCCCCTTTGACAGCCATGAAATTCACATTTCTCACTTGATCACATACAGTAAATAGATAATAATCAGATCTGTATATTACTCAGACATACTGCATATTGAGCATGCATATATCTTGGCAAGAGTTTCTAAAGACAAGGTTCTGAAAACTTTAAACATACTACAGTACACCCATAGTTTAGTAAAGCAGATAAGCTTTTCCTTGAAACTTAGCAGTTAAGACCGCACATACTCTTTGTGGGGTTTTCATCTAATACAAATGAGATAAAATTAGTCTTTCCTATCAAATATCAGAGCAAAGGCTGGCAGTCACCAATGAAACCAGTTGACAAAGAACCTGTCTCCATTAAATAACCCTCAGATTCCCTCAGTCTCTTTTTATTTTTTGCCTCTTCTAGTTTTCTATTTTAATAATGGCTTTTTCTGGTCAAATTCAAAGATATTTATTATTATTAATTTTTGGCAAGCCTTTGTTGATTTTTATGCCATTCCTGAAAACAGCATGCAGGTGACCTCCAACAGTCTTCACAGAAGTTTCAGGCAGCTCAAGAACTTTGCCAGATATAATAATTAGTGCTATTAGCTATGTGATAATAATTCTGCATATATAAATTTGAGCTTCAATGAAAGAAATACTGTTTTTATCCGGTGCCTGTTCTTAATATATAAACAAAAGCTATTACTGGTGAAAATGTAAAAGCTTCTGAGCAAGGATAATCTTTTGACCAGAAGATATTCAAAGAATGCGAAGACTGTGATATGTTTAAACACTATTATGATTATAGGCATTCGTTTCTAGTGTTCATGAAGTAAAACTTGGGAATGATTCTCAACTCTTTTTGTCACAGAGTACCATCATCACGCTGCAGTGTTCAGTATACCAGTCCTTTTCAACAAAAGGAAAATAAATATACATTGACTTATGCAAGTTAAATGATAAAGGCATGCTCTAGAGGTAGTAGTAGATTACATAATATAACCTTAAAAAGTGCCCAATGCATCATGCTGATCTGCTTTTTCATAAACTAAGGTACCAAAGTTTATTTTTAAACACTCATTGATAATAAATCAAACATAAGCAGCAATGTGCCCTCATGGCCAAGAAGGCCAATAGCATCTTGGGGTGCATCAAGACAACGGTGGGCAGCAGGTGAAGGGAAACTCTTCTTCCTCTCTACTGTGCCCTGGTGAAGCCACATCTGGAGTCCTGTGTCCAGTTCTGGACTCCTCAGCTCAAGAAGGACAAAGAACTTCTGGAGAGAGTCCAGCACAGGGCCACCAAGATGATCAGGGGACTGGAACATCTTTCATATGAGGAAAGGCTGTGGGAACTGGGACTGTTTAGTCCAGAGAAAAGGAGAATGAGGGGGGAATCTTATTAACATGTACAAATATCTAAAGTGTGGGTGTCAGGAGGTTGGAACATCCCTTTTTTCTACTGCATCTAGCAACAGGACAAGGGGTAATGAGATGAAGCTGGAACAGAAAAAGTTCCACTTAAATAGAAGAAAAAACTATTTCACTATGAGATTGAGGGAGCCCTGGCACAGGCTGCCCAAAGGAGTCTCTCTTCAAGACCCGCCTGGACATGTTCATACATGACCTGATATAGGTGAACCTACTTCTGCAGGTGGGTTGGACTAGATGGTCTCTAAAGGTCTCTTCCAACCCTTACCGTTCTATGATTATATGATTTGCCATTTGTCCAAGGTTTTCTCATACAAATCAATAAGATTTTTTTCTCTTTTTTACTTTATTTTTCATTTTGAAGAAATAAGTCAGTTATTTCCTCATAGAATGTGAGTGTATAAGGGCATCACACTGGACACAATTTATGTGCCTACACATAAATGTAGCTATGTGCCTAGCTGGGATACATTGCTTCCCACCTGTTTCATGCATTGTTATTTTCATCAAGTGGTAGCTCAAAGCCTCCAATACTATGAGTTTTTCACTCAATTTTGCCGATGTTTCCAGACATCCACAGGGTCACACCCAATATCCAGGCACACTAAATTGTAAAAGTTAAAGTACTTTTCTTAGTTCTCTCTTGAACATAACTTGGAATAAATGCTTTACAAGTGCCAATCTGTAATTTGCCTGCCTAAAATATAGATTAAAGTCTGACTTTGCTGCCCTTTTCATAGTTGCTCCATTATTTTGAAGCTTATCAAATTGAGAATAAATGAAAAGAAACTATATCCTTCATGCATTGATCCTATATGTAGCTGTAAAACATTGATATTCACTAAATGGCAGGTCAGCATCAGCTGGTACAAAGATGGTCATCACCCATACCAAAATCAGATGAGAATCCACAGCTCCTGTAACAACACAGTATTTTTTAGGAAGGTCATCTCAGGAAAGTAGGCATGATAATACTTTCTGAGAGGTTGTTTTTTTTTTCCATCAGCATGTGTTTCCCTTTTGACTTTCAATTATTGTATATGCACTATGCATATATATAACTCTCTTCATGTTTTCTTTATATGACTACTATTTGAAGATTTTTTGGATATTTCAGTCTGTTCAGACACAATTGTTTTCTTTAATAGTTTGTTCTACTGTTATTTTTAGTTTTTAGTTGCTTTACAGTCTTGTATGTTTAAACGAGATCTACCTACAGGTTTATCTCCATTGTTATAAAATATTGTAGAAAACACATCTGCAGTTCTCAGGTTTTACAAATCCCAGCCTGGTAATGAGGAAAAAAAGTTAGCCATGCTGATATTGCATGCAAATAGTTGCAAGCTGTTTCTGGCATCAGTGTCATTCCATAAGGAAGGACATGAAAATTATTTGCAGTAAATGTAAATAACTTCTGTTTAATAACTTATAAATATCTTACATTTCACATATGCTTTTTTATCACATGCAGCTCATGAACTACATTATGTCAAATTACTGCTAATTAATAAAAAATTACATCTTGAACTATATTAATTTTTTACTTGGCAAACTCTGTGTACTCTTCCGTGTTAACTGAAAGGCCTTAATTTAGACAGGAAGTCATAATTAATTCTTTGCCTCTTTTCAGGCTGGTTTTTTGTGCAGAATTTCTGAGGTTTTATACATGTAATCTCATCAGTGCTGAGGCATAAGGCTGAAAGAGCTATGACTGTTCAGTATATTGAAGCCACAGCTTAGGAGTGGACCTCATCAAGGTACATAAATACCTGAAGGCAATGTGCAAAGAATACAGAGTTAGGCTCTGCTCAGGGGTGCTTAATGACTAGATCAGAGTCAGCTAAAACAAAGCTAAAAACAAAACACAAGCTAAAACACAGGAGTTTCCACAATGTCCTGATTTAGGCCCATCAGGGGACAAAAGACCATGATTAGCTTCAAGTACCAAAGACCTGAGAATTGCCAAAGGGCAGGGAGGGCTTAATTGCCACTTATGGTCCTGGACAAAACAGACCAGGCTACTCAGCTTGGGGAAGAAAACAGAAAATAATTTAATCCAACACCAACTAAAATGTAACCATAAAACCCCAAAACATAACCAACACAAAACACCACAAAATGGTGCAACGAGGAAGAGCACAATCAGCCGTTGAAGAACACCTTGCCCCCACCCCTCCCCTCTTCCTGGGCTCAGAGCCTTGATCCCAATGTCTTTATCTTCTCCCCACTGAAAGACTCGGGGGGCAGGGAATGGGGGTTCCAGTCAGTGTGTTCTCCATGGTTTCTGCCATTTGCCTTTCCTCAGGGTGGGCAGGCTCTGCACCCGTCCTCCCTACTCCTCTGCGGGGACCCTCACACACCCGGCAGCCCTGCACAGGCTGCTCTGACGTGCATTCGTCCCAAAGGCTGCCTCTTGAGTGGTTCTGCTCTGCAGCCCATAGGCTTTCCAGCATGACCAACATCCTTAAATAGTGATGGCAGAGGCACCAGATTTGGCCTAGCTGAGTCGGAGGTAGGTCTGAACCCAAGAGTTGGGGGAGAGTCTGAGAACTTTTTACTGGGTCTTCACTGCAACCTGCTCCCTGTTACCAAGCAAAAGCTGCTTCTTGCTAAACCATGACACACTTGAGCATCATGAAATATTTTTTTACTGTTACAACACTGGTACAGGTTCCCTGGAGGTGGAGTCTAAATTCTTAGAGATCCAGTTCTGTGCTGCATCCATGTCATATAAAACTCATAATGTCAATGTGAATCTAGCATTTTATGTGAGCTAATACATCCCAGCATTCTCCCTGTCGCTTATGTCCACCTTCCCCACAAGGCTACCAGGAGTCAGTGATGGAGTAATTACAAAGTCAATAGATAGGAGGCATTTAAGGTTAGCAGCTCTTGTTCAGCGCTGATATGAAATAGGTTCATATGGTTGTTCATCTTTACAGGAAAAATGGAAATATTCAGCCTGATTTCAAAATTAAATTTGCATGGAAAATCAAAACTGAAGGTGAAAGGAGAAAACAAAAAATAAATCTCAGAAGAAAATAAAAGGAATTTATTTGACTAAGAGAACGTCCTGTGAGTACTTGAAAGTAGTTCTATGCAAGACAGTATTAGTACATTTAAGAAGCAGCAATAATACATGTATAACGTATAATATGTTGTCACAGCCTTAACCTGATATAAATTTGTCTTACTATTTTAGTGCAACAGGGTTTTAACTATAAAATCTTCCACATTTTAGTAATTGGTCACGGAGCACAAATCACATCTCTGTGAGTTTCACTTCAACTCAATACAAAAGAGACTTGATTCTCTTATCAACTGATTAAGCACATCTTTGTATTGTATAGCCATCCTGTTTTGTATGTGCATCATAATTTGGTGAACATGAACTATTAGAAGGTAACTTTTTAGCTGTATATAATTCTTAGGGTATTACCTTACTGCACAATACATTCTAAAAGAAAAGCACTTTGAAGAAGTAATGAAACCAAGGCTAATGTGGCAATTGTGGTGTGTTAAATGTGGGCACAGCCAATTGTGCATGTTCTATGTGAATCAGTCTTCTGATAAAATTTGTTAAGAACCCACATTAAAGAAATTGGCAATTACATTACCTTTTAGTCAAATGTCTCCTTTCTAACGACATTGTTAGTACTGTAAGAATTCTGTTTAGTGAGCTCATTGCACAGGTGTATTGACAATAATTCAATGAAGCAATGTGAAAATCCCTAGAAAGCCTAATTAATCTAACTTTCAGGCTATTTAATAAGATGTAGTAGTTCCCAAATTGTCTCCTCCTTTCTTATCTTTAAATGTCATAATCACATATCTCATTGAAGGGAATGCTAGAGACTAGGCTTGAGTCTGTACCAAAGCCTAAACTGTAGTGGCTTGCAAAAGGTAATAAAAATGGCAGTACCCGCACCTTGAAATGTAAACTGTGGAATTTAGGAATACAGCAGCACACACACATTGTATACAGACCCTGTCACCTTGAATGGTAAGTTTCAGAAGTAGTAGTGAGGTAGCAATAATACAATCCTGTTCCAAAAGAGGAAAACATACTCTTAAAATCCAACCTAAAAATGTATCATTTTCTCAGAAATCAGCTATGGCTTAGTTTGAAATTTGGTACTATACAAGTAGTTCAGAAAATGCTCTTTAATAGTAATTCTCTATCAGCATTCTTCTGACCAAAAAATTCTCCAGGTATCATGTTAACTGCATTTTCTACGAGGGCTATTCAGAAAAATAGAAGGAAAAGTGATGGAGTTACCTATGAAGGGTATACAAAGCATTTATCCCAATTGTACAAAGCATTTGTACCTCAGAAAGATTAATTCATGCTCTATAAAATCCAGTAACAAAACCAACACAGAATTCTGAGATTTACTGTTGCCTGAAAATGTAGAGCATTCAAACTCAGAGCAAATGAAGATTTGTTCAAAGAGCTTTAGGGTACAACCCATTAAGTGACTGAGGTACTTAAAGTCAGCCTTAGGCAAAACTGAAACACTTGCATGTAAATCAAAATCACTCCCAAAATGATCCATGTACTTCCATAATCTTGGAGATGTCAACACTTAATATATATGCAAACACTTAATATAACATTCAATATATGTAATATACCACCATGTTTCACATAAAACCCACTGATTCTATCTTTGTAATTCTCAGGACACCCATACAAACCAGATCAGCTTATAGCTCCTGTTCGTCACCGAGTCAAACTTAAAGACTTTTGTCAGTGCTCTTCAATACGCAGAGAGCTGTATCAGGCTTTTGTTATGAATTATTTATTAAATAAAGTGGTAGTTGCTTTATTTCAAAGCAGAAATGAAGAAAAGGGTAGCAGCTAGAGGACTGAGTCAGATGTGAAAGTCTTGTATTCGGTACCCTTCCCTGTCTAAGGACATTCAAGGCCATATCTTTCACCACCAAATGAAATGCCACACCATAAGCTAGACCAAACGGGAGCTTTTTTCTCTCAATATTCATCCTCTCTGTTGAAACTGCACCACTATAGAGGAAAAAACAGAAGATTTACAGGGAGGTCATGCAGACCGTAGCTCTGATCCTCCTGGTTAGCAGTCTTGGAAGAGGGAACAAGGGCTGAAGCTCTTTCACAATAAATTATTTCTGTACTTTATCCAGTGATTGCACTGACTAAGGCAAAAGCTTGACAAGAATCATCATTCATGTGACCAGAGCATTTCAGCTTGTCTTCAGAAGAAAATATGCTCAATGGGTAGTGAATGATATTGAACCAGAGTTCAAGTGATATATATTTGCACAAGATCAGGACCCTAACCATCAAGTAAATTCATTTACTTGAACTGTTTCAGGTTCTGTATAATGTTGTGTTAACTACCTATGTGTCAGTAACAAATACAATCAATTTGTGGCACTGAGATTTGATAAATAGTTTGAAAAGTTGTGGGGTATTTTTGGTTGGTAAGCTGATTTATAGAATATGTGTCAGAGAGGCATAGGAAACTGTCCTACCTTGGGATCTTATTTTGCATTCTTCTATTTTGTCTTTGAGAGACAGTTGGAAACTGGGGCTTTTAATTGTAGGGTTTTGTCATTGGGGAAATTTATTTTTGTAACTGTCCATTTCATAACAGATGCTGCTTTCATTTAGTAGTTGAATTAAAAATTTCACTTTTATTAATGGAAAATAGTGTGGATGAAGATGGTGTCAAGGGATCAGAGAGGAGGCAGAGCCTTTCAGTGAAACTGTCCTACTTCATTGAAGAGAGCTCTCTAAAGAGTACCAGAATGTTTCTAGTCTCTACAAATGCATAACATTAAAACACAAAACTTTATTAATTTGGAAACCGTTAAAAAATTTTTCCTTTGTCCATAGTATCTTCACAAAATGACTCCATCCTCAAATTTTGCCCTCTGTTTTGAGGTTGTCCTTTCTAAATAAACTCTATGAAGTCTTCTGCTTCCAAGGAAGAGCATCCTGCCCTTGTACTTGCAACCAGGTGTTTCTTTTTCTTTCAGAAATCTCTCACATTGCTACCTCATTGCAGGATTCTGCAATTCTACAATGTCTTATCATCTCTCACAGGAGTTTTATAAAACACTATTTTGAGTACAGTAATGAGAACTATATTTTCAGAATATCAAAGATTTTAATTGTTTTTCACAGGGGTTTACACACAAATGTGAAGGAGACTAAAAAGTTTCAAACACATCTCCTAAAATAGTTACTGACTGGGATCAAAATGAAATCCTGAATCAGGCAGGACATGAGTCTTTACCAATGTAGAGGTTCTGTTATGCTTTTAAAAATGGGTTATTGTTTTATTTAAATAATAATAATAATGTGAATTCTGAGCCTCTACTTTGTCCTCACTATGAGATACCAAACAGGAGTTCCTTCTGGCATCACAAAGAAGGAGTTACACACTCTTTCCCACACCCTAGTTCTGAATTTCCTGTCCATGTAGGTTTCTAGAGCCTCTGAACTACTCCAAATCAACACAGTGGTTTTGGGGCTATTAAGTACAATTGATTGACTTATCCTGAAGCACTGTCACTGTCCTGGGAATTTACAATAAACCAAGATAAACAACATACCATGAAATCCACAGCTGTGTGTGTAGGAGATACTTTTCAAAACAAATCCTTCCTTGTTAACACAGGACTTTATGTGTATTTACACCATAACAATCAGAGATCTGGAAGTAAAAGTTATTATTTTACTTACTGAGGTTTCTAATTTACCTATTCATTTTCAACTGTGTTAATACTTTCCTGAAATCCTTATCTGTCAAACTGATTATTCCCAGAAGATACTAATTTGTTTTAATCGTAAACGTTGGCAAGAAGAATATAATTGAAATACTCTTTGCAATCCAGTTCACATTACTAAAGTCTATTTTATGCTATGCTACATTAGGCAGCTTTCCTGTGAAATGTCAAGGCGGGGGAGCGATGATGGGGAGTGGAGGAAGTGAAAAGGAAGACTGAGGTTTTATAGTAAGCAGCAAGACATTCATGCTCATGTTCTACCAATGGTCTTAAACATCAACCTGGAGAAACAGGTTATTCCTGGAATAAGAATAATTGAAGCGCATTGCCTGAACAATCTATAGTCTACGTGCCGGACTATTACTTATGTGTGTCTACTAATGAAATTAACAAGATTAGATTGTTTTCACAATCGTCACCAACATTAAAGCCATTATTTTCCTTAGCTGAATTACATTTCTTCTTTTCTTTTTTTTTTTTTTTTTTCTGATTTCAATGTTAATTTAACACTAGGATTTCAGTAAATTAAAATTGGAGAAACTGGACGTACTCTATATTAGTCAGGATTTTTTCATTTTAATTCTCCATTCAGACAAGTCATATACACAAGTAGCATAGTCAGACTTACCCAAAAGCCTTTGCCTAATAAACCTTCTTACACTTTATTTTTGTCTAGAAAATTCTTTATATTGTCATAATACACACTTTTATCCTCACATACTTGCTCGAACTACCAGATCAGTACTGTAGCTGAATAACATATGTTTAGAACTTAAGCACATGCTTAAGTGTTTTGTTAAACTAGGTTTCAGAAGAAAGTTTATAGAAAAGTCCCTTAGAAAATTAAGAGAAAGTACTTCCACTGTGGGTTTTTTAACATTATACTTAAAATAGGGTATTACTATCATTTTTACTCTTCACATCAACTTTCTTAAAGTATCTTCTTCAAAATATATTATTACTAAGTCTCTCAGTTTCTACTGTGTTCTACATTATATCCTGTCCTCGTTTCTGTATCCAGCATCCTTCACTTGATAATATTTATTCACACAGTTGGTGCTGCAGTGACACCAGTCAACTGGTGCAGATGGACAAATGGAAGTCTAGTAGGAAAAGAATACACTCACTTGCCCATCAACAGATCAAAATCTGATACCATGCTCCATCTTGCTCCATGAAAATTAAATGTTTTGTTTGTTATACATGAGAGAAAAATTATTAGTGAAAAACAACCGACAAGAAGATACCAAATAACCATCTTAAAATAATACTTGACTAGTAATATTGTATGTCATCAGATTTGTTGTCTACTGTTCACATGCAAGATGAAAAATGAGATAATAAAGTAGATAACTGCAATGCGTTTGCTTACTATACACTATCTAATATCCTTTCCTTCAAATTATGGACATAGAAACAATTATAATTCACAGAATATTCAGTAGTGCTTCCAGCAAAGAAAATACATCAGTTAATGAACTGTAGCTTGTGACCTAAATGTGATTGAAGACAGGGGACGGGTAGAAAAACACATACCCTCAGGACTCATTGTTTCTTTGCAGTTAGCCTAGATCTTTTTATGCATAATTTATCTTATGATAAGAAATTTACTTTTTTTAAATGATAGCATTCATTTTGCTTAAAAATTTTGAAAGAATGTTTACTTTTTAGTATATCAGCACATTCCTCAAGTGAAAGATATTTGGTTACATTTCCTAGTTTGGGGGATATTACTTATAACCTATATTATATATAGGTTACCACAGAGGCAAAAATCCCAGTCACTAAAATAATGAAACAAATTGTTGAGTTTCTTTACTGCATTTATAGTTCAAAGTACATTTTGGTAGGTAACATTGATGCTATATCTCTCTTTAAATGTGTGGAGCTCTTCAGCACACAGCTACTCACGTCACTGTTAAGAAAATATACCTATCCGAAGGCAATGTCAAGAGGCTGGCCATCATTAAAATGAATAAATATTAACTTCTGCAAGATTACAGGAGAACATCCCAGGACAATAAAAAAAAAAAAAAAAAAAAAAAAAAGGAAGAATTATAGGAGACAGGGAGCATGGAGTCTTTTAGCACTAAAATACTTTTTATCACACACTTCACCATGAAGGCCTGAGAGCAATGGGCTCATTTACAAGGACAAAACATTCTGCCTTTTCTCTGGAGATTATTTTTTTTCCCAGCAGATTTCAGCTAATTAGTAAACAAGTGCAAGAAAAAAAATGTGAGAGGAAGAGCATCAAAAGGAGTACATAACTAGGTGCAGTATCAGGTCAATGTGTCAAAACAACGTATCCCTCTTCCACAGTTGACAGTTGCATGACACAAACATTTCTGAAGTTCAATAAAAGTCGAAAGCCAGTGGGAAATTACTGTTCTTAACAAAATACAGAAATGGAAAATAGGCAATTTGAGGTAAATTTGTCACCAAAAACTAATAAAAAGTCCCCTATTTCATTTATGGAAATGGGCCACTGAGTACAGACAAGCTCTATATATAGATTTGGCAGAAAATATAAAGTGAATGTACTTCTATGAAACTGATATTTGTTTGTGGCAGTCATAAGCAGCATATACGACAAATACTCTTCTGTTACAGCTATTAAGGCACCACAGAATACATGGGATGTATATAGATTGCGCAAAGTAATCACTTCAGTTAATACCCCAAGCATTCCTTATGGAAGATCCTTCTGAAGAACATTACAACTGCTATTTATTCTCCAGCACCAAACTGATTAGCAGAAGTCTTTGTATACACAGAACTAAAGTCAACATTCACATTTTATGCAGAACAAGGAGAGGAGGAAGGTGATTTCCCATTTAATTTTGATACTGTATAAGGTGACTACTCTCTCCAGGAACTGCTTTAATTTAGTGGAGGAAGAGATGATCCTACAAAGAATGTTTTGCAATGTCTACCTATTGCAGGTGCTCTTAAACTCTTGTCAATTCCATATCAGTTCATCCAAGGTTAAGCCAGCTGCTGAACATATGCTTCATTTCAAGCCCCTGATGACCTTGGCTGCTGCTACACACAAAGAGAAGGCTGTTGTGCTGCCATGGTCGGATAGGAGAAGACACAGCACATTTGCCTTGTCCACATTGCAGGGCTGATGGTATAATTTGTCAAACTGGAAAGCATTGCTGTCAGGCAGCCAGTCCTTCGTCCATGAAAAGAGACTGGCAGCAACCATGTTCCTGGTGGCCATAGCTCTGTTTTGCACTGTGGGCAGGTGACAGGGCCAGTGAGCTGGTTGAACCCTGTTTTATTGTTGTGGAGATGAGCCCTGTCTCTCAGCCTAAAGATGTAGGATGGAAAACTCATGCAATCCAGAGCTGGTCTGTAAGTCACTCATTTAGTCATGCTGCTTTACATGCAAATTTTTATGAAAATCAAGAGCTATTGCTTCATTCTGAGAGAAAAAATGAAAAGGAGATCTATCCTAAAACATGCAAGTTTTATCTGTCAGTGCAGGCATATTCCTACTTTAACAATTATGAAAGGTGTAGCAAATCATTTATCTCCTCTTTATATTTTTTTTTCTTGAGCACTTCAGATCAATGTTTCGGCAACCTCAAATATTGGAGGTTTGAACTAGTCAATATGGTCAAGAAATATATGAGAATGGAACAATTCTACCACCTCACGTACTATCAAGTACTTAGAACCTTCACTGTTTCAAGATCAGTAAGGGGAGACTACAATTGGTGCTGTACGGATTCCCTGTATGTACATCAAAGACTAGCACTGCAGATTGAGAACACCCATATGGCCTTCCTGCTTATGCTTATTATCTACATATATTTACAATTTCTGCAAAAGTCTGGTTTGTGGGGCTCTTTTTCCTACTGTAAAGACTGTTGACTAGAAATAGTTTAAAAACACGAGCAAGATTTTTATATATATCCACCATTTCCCCAGTGCATATTGTTTTATGCATGTATGCACTATGAAAGAGTGCACTCTGATTTATGTTTGCAATTTGCACTAACCATAAAAGAAGGGAGTAGTTTATTTTTTTGTTTTAAAGAAAAAAACAAGGCCATAAATAGAAATCTTAGAAAAGCCCTGAACACAATCCCATAAAATTAAATGCAAAAAGAAATATTCGTCCCCACCCCTCTTAAGCTATTGCATAAAAGGGACAGCCAAGATAAAAATACAAGAATGTAAGGCATTTTATCAGAGTGCACTCTGATATAGTTTTTAAATAGTGAGAACTGCTGACCAGGCAAACTGCTTATTTTCTACTTTTCAGAGAAAAGTACCACTGAGAAAATTACACAAGCATACGCTTTCTCACGTGTGCATGCTCACGAGAACAAATGCCAAAGTAATTCATTATCTGCAACACCGTTTAGATTAGAAAGAACATCCTTTAGAAATTCCATTATACTTTGATTGCTTTACTCCTGTTCAAATTAATAAACAGGTAGCTTATGCTCACAGTCATATTTTTACCCACTATGAAAACATGTATTAAGCAAAAAGTAACATAAATTGCAAACACAGTAAATTTCTGTTAGCACTCATAGCCTAGATTCCCAGGAAGCAAGTCTAATGTGATCACATGCCTAAGTTCATGCAGCTCTAATAACTGTTGAGCTTGTTGGCTAGTATCAGTAAACTTTGCAAGGAAGACGGAGGGGAGTTAGTCTACAAAACTGGTAAAATGCTTGCCAATGCAGGTAATTGGACAGAGAGTGGAGGCTGAAGCTAAAGGAAGATCTGTAACTATAGTGAATGTGTTAGATGTGAGGACATCTACATGGAAGACAGTGCATTCTTATAATTGTCAGTTTTAAGAAGTGTTTCAGTCAGAAACAAAACAATGGCAGGTACCAAAAGAAATCAAGTATGAAACATAAGTCTATGAGAAAAAGAATAAGTAAATCTGTTTTTCATTGAATTATTTGCACTGTAATTTAATTTATTTTAATATTTCAGATGAAAATTCTCTTCACATAAGCCCTTTCTTCCCCCTAGAGTAATAGAATGGCAGAGTTGGAAGGGATCTCCAGAGATCATCAAATACAACCCCTCTGCAGAAGCAAGTTCACCTAGATCAGGTCACATAGGAACATGTCCAGGCATTTCTTGAAGACCTCCAAGGAAGGAGACTCCACTACCCCTTGGGCAGCCTGTGCCAGTGTTCCATCACCCTTACAGTAANTGAGGCCTCACCAGGACAGAGTAGAGAGGGAGAAGAATCTCCCTTGATCTGCTAGCAATGTTTTTCTTGATGCATCCCAGGATGCCATTGGCCTTCTTGGCCATGAGGGCATATTGCTGGCTCATGGTTAGCCTATGTCGGGGTTTGGCCCAGCTAGCACAGCAGTTTCCTGGGTTGTCCTTCCTGCCCTTTTTGAAGACTGGAGTGACATTGGCCTTTCTCCCTAAAATAATAACTTTTTTCAAAAGGATTAATTTTTGTTCAAGTACAATAATTGTACATAAAGTGCATTATCTGAATCTATAATTGTTTGAAGTTAGGTAAATTTGTCTCTCCTTACACCTATCATATTATCTTTTAACTAACTGTGATCAACTTGAGCGTAAAGGTTTGCTGCTAAAGGTGATATTATTGCCTTGAATATCTGTTGTTTACAGTGGGAAAACAGGTAATTTCATTCTGTTTTCCTTGGTTTCCTATAGCTCCAAAGGAAACCAAGCAGATTAAGTTTAAATTGACTATCATCTACATGTATTTCTGATGAAAGATTGCTAAATACTGAAGGAGTGAGGGGGTTCAGTTCAAGTCCTAATTCTCCTTCAGCGTAAAGCCAGGCAACTTCTCTCTGCATCTTATTGCTTAATGCAAGTATTGCACTTCATATAGAAGAAAACAGTCTGCCCATCACTAGATTTCAGATCAGATGTTCACTATGTGACAAAATCTAGAGGTCAAAAAGGATATCAAGAATTACAGCATATGGCAGCACTGTCAGTGTTTAAAAGGCAAATATTGCACAGCATAGCAGTGTACAAAACACAGCAAAGACTAGGATGCTACTGATCAAGATGACAGCTTTTCATCTGTGCTCTGTTTTGCTGTCAGTTTCCCTGATTTATAGAAGAAGGACAAGTATGAGTCTCTTGATAATATTTATTGATTATTTGTGCCCTTCCAAGGATCTGTTCCATGTACTATTTAGCTGAGAAGGAGGAGAGAACATAAGAAGATGTATAGCACAGCTTAATAGCAATGAAATAAGCTAATGGAAAGCCAGTAGCTAAACCATTAGTAAAACATCTGAAGATTGTTACTACTTGAATATAGTATATGGTGCAATTTTTTTTCATTAAATGATATGCTGCAATAAAGAAGACGAATTACTTTGAGCTTGATTTATCTATCAAAGATTTGTTGCATTTGCAAAAGTCTAGGGATTCTTTTTTAATGCAAATGCTGTCTTAAATAATTTCAAATCCCTTGAGTGAAATTCAGCCAATATTCAGTCAATGAAAGCTCTTTTGTTCATTTCTATAGCACTATAATTTTATATCTAATTGCTGTCTATACAACTTTTATTATTATTTATTTTTACATCATGAAAAGCCAGAGTATTCAATGTGCCAACGCATGAGAAGGTGAGATCTATTTGGCTAATTCATCCATCCTGAATCAAATTAATTCAAGTCAGAAAAAGACAGAAACACTTTTTACTTCCTTGTTTTGAAGTTTCGGATATCAGTAAGTGTTTGTGAAGTAGAGTTTCTTCTCAGAACGACTGAGCAGAATCTTTCACTAAACCCTCTAGTGAACTGATAAAATCTAAAGGACCATTCACAATTTCATTCTGCTCTAAGTAGACATTGAAAATGCCTCTGCAACATCTTAATACACCACATTGAAAGCAAGAAACATAGATGAGAAAGACAGAGAATTGATACAAAAATCTCTGTCAGCTGCACATCTCACTCAAGTATCAAAATGTTCTATTATCCCCATGTCTGCCTCTTCTCACAAAGGAATCTGTAATCTCACAGCTTAAGTTCAAACATTCAAACTAAACTAAGCTGTGATAGCAGGGAAGTAAAAGTATAACATGGGTCAAAACACCTCTGCAAAAACCTTACTCTGAAAAATAGGAGATATCAGAAATCTTAGGCTATTTTTTTTAATATATTAATAATAATGTTAGCTACCATATGTCTTAAATGAAAGATTATGACTGTGATTAAGGAGTAAAATTTAGCTACAACCTCATAAAGCAACATACATTAATCTGACTGAAGTTATAGAAAAGATGTTCACTCCTGCAATAACAAGAGCTAAGGTTATTTCATCTTCATTTGGCATCAGCAGTATTACAAGAAGACTACTTCCCCTCCAAAACATCCTGCTGAGTGCACAAACATAAACTAAACCCAAGTATTCAGAGGAAAAGAATTGTACACAAGTCCAACATGAACACTTATACTCTCAAGTGGAAGAGACAAGTGTAAAGTCTTTTTTTTTATCTACGTTTTCTGCAATTATACAATTTGAACTAATAAACTAATAAATATACAAATGAATTTATAGAATTCTATGTATAATGCCTTTCCTTTATATTACAAAAGTATAGGCCTATGTGTACACTATAAACAGCATAAATGTAAAAATTAACTGTGTCAGGGGTTTTTTTCTGGTCACATGATCTTTCAATTTTCAGTAATAAACGCAGGACTCTATTAATGCATAGTCATTTTATGCTTTATATAGCATTATATAGAATAAAAAATTGAAATGCATTGGAAAGAGTAGTAGTAAAAGGCAGAAGAACTTTTTGATTGTGTGGCTAGGATTTGCCTTCTCTAAGATCTTCGACTTAAAGCTTTATAATAGTTGTTTCACTATGCATAATTCTGAATTTAACTATCAGAATTTTTCCACTCTGTGGTTGTTACCACTGCAGCTACATTCTTCCATTCTGGACTATTTTGTGGTCTATTGTCACGCATTAAGAATTATTTGAGATTAGCATACTTTGAGCCACTATCCAGCTAGAACATATGCCTCAAACCTGTCACCATAATTACCAAAAATACATTTGTGTTTATAACTCATGTGTTGCCTACTGGCAAAAAGTGTGGTAAAAGGTTTTGTAAGACAATAAAAAGAAAAATTGTCTCACTGTTTATCCATCAGATAGTAAAGTCTTCTCAGCATCATATGCCTTGAACATGACTAGTTAGGGAAATTTACTAAGAAAACAGATGTTTCACGGCAAGTGGAATCTTCTGTGAATTGGCATCTTGGTCCTAAAATTGCTCTCAGATAGAAGAGAGGGTTGAAAAAAATGCTTCAAATCACCTTATTAATTCACTTTTATATTACTAATGATCACTATTATTATTTATTTTTACAGGTCTCAAACATATGCTATGTGTTTCAGAGCTCATATTTCACAAATATATTGTAATTAACTGGCTAGCATAGGGATTTGCAAACTTTTTTTATACTGTAGACCGCAGTCTAAGACAAAATTTCTTCCTAAACCACTTCTTCTGCCGTTTATGACATTAATGTATTGTACTAATGTTCCCTGTGCTCATTATAGAAATTGCTTACAAAGAGAAAATAACAAGGAAAGCATTTAATGGATGTTTTCTGCCTTTTTTAAATGCAGTCTCTCTGGTAAAAATAAAACAATACAAAAGAAATTATCAAAGAGTTTACTACAGGCAAGCAATAAACTTTTCTAACATCAAAACGCAAATTCCTCCAGTCCATATTTCATCATTTTCTCTACTCTTAGTAACATTGGAATTCACATTTTTTTACCAAATAGCTATCATAACCTTCTGTTGTTAGCAAGGAAATACTTGCAGGAAAACTGTAATTAGCATTGTACCTATGTCCTAATTACATTTTTCAAATCAGTAAAAATTGCTGTTGCATTTATTATGGCTGATTTGAGATTGAATAAATCATGGCAGTTCAACTTATTTATCTATTTTATCTTTCTTTTTTTGCTTTTCCACCAATGTCCGAAACATCCATGTCTTGATATTTCAAAAATTAGTGTTTTGTCAGAATATTTGAAACATTTCCGATTTATAACTCCCATGATATAGTTTTGATATTAGCAACTGTCATGGATAACATTCAGCAGAAGAAAAATATCACAATAAGAAATATTAGGATTACTTCTATAACAGAGCTTTTGTCTGTATAACATTTGAATCTTTCTTAACACCAAAAGTTCATGAGCAAGCTGATGTTCTGTCACTATTAAAATGTTTGCCATCAATGGGAAATTATAAGTGATGTACTGAAATTTCTTATGTCCTTAAAATCTTACAAGCTTTTTGACCTTCTTGCATTTGGGTCAAAATCTTAGCTTCCTGTGTCTTTAGCTATATGAAGATTTTTCTTTATTTTATTTTTGACAAGCAAAATAGATGTTAAAATGACAGTTGTTTACAAAACTGGGAGCATTAGTTTAACAAAGCTTCCCTAAATAAAGGCCCATACCTGTATAAATCCCAAGCACATGGTATTATAATGAACAAAAACTCCATAATTGTTTACATTATCTTTCACTATTTTAGCATCTTCTCCAAAATATTGGAAGTATCCAATATCATGCAGTTTTCTAGCTTTTGTAAATCAATGTGGTACAAATTTTATTGACTCTAAGAGTAAATGTACTTAAAATTTATGCCCACGCATACATGTGCACATAGGTATCAGACTACATGAAAACCTTTTCTTCTACAAACTTCAGCTCAAGAGAAGTGCCTGAATGCCTGTATTCAATTTAAAGAATTTACAGTCACCAAAGGCAGAGAAAGGGGAAGGGAAGGGAAGGAAAGGGGAAAAGGGAAAGGAATTGAGGAGGGCAAGGCAAGTTAAAAATACAGCATTCATAGTTATTTCTGGCTCAGAAAAAAAAAAAAAAAACCAAGACATGGTATTTATAGAAAAAAATAATCTGAAAAATTTAACAATGACAACAGGTCACTTGTACTGTAACAGTGATTTTGTAACAGTGATCTTTTTCACAAAACCCTTCAAGTATTATGGAATAGAAGGGAACAAGTGTTATTACAACATATCTATGATTACAGATGAAGAGTATTTAGCACCAACTATGTCCTTCTTGCCAGTTTCCAAACTGTCAAGAGTGGTTCTACAGTCCTGTCCACAGATACTTAAATGGACTTGAGCAAGTCATCTTTTAGTAGTTAAATTTGATAAAACACTAAGCTCAGGGGACAGTGTGGGAAAATTATGGAGAATGCTTTTACTCCTGGCTAGATGTATCCAAAATTATGGACAACAGAGACTTAAGACAATAAGGTTTTACAGAAATGTTGTAGATAGTTGAAAACCTGGTGTGTTGCTGCACCTGTTCCAGGTAGTAGATCAAATCAACCAAAAGCTTCAATGATCTGTCTTTGTTTAACTGTATTCCAATGAACACAGTTGCAAGTGCATGAGAAAGTAAGATCTGAACACATGAAAATAAAGTGAAGATGAAACTTGATTTTGAGATTTCATAGTCTCTCCAGTATGAAAACATCATTGTTATGAGATCCATCTTTTCCTCATACATCCACCAGCAGCCTGACAATAGGGTAATCAGAAAATAAGTAAATAATTTGAATATATATGGAGCTGTAATTCCAGAATTAACATTTACATCTTAATTGAAAATCAAGCAGATTTATATTTTGAGATAAAATTATGTAACTGTTTTGTTTGCAGGTTTGTTTTTTCTTTTTTTTTTTAACCACAACTTTTATAGTTAAATGAGAAGCAGCTTACTTCAGAATTGTGTAATTTTGAGCCTTTCTTAAAGTTCAGCACAAAAAGGTAGGAGATGGAAACCTGAAAGAAGCTTAATGAAATTCTGCTATAATTAATTGGTTCTTATTTAGTAAGCAAAATAGTGCTTACTACTCTGAAATGAGCACCTTTTTTCTCCTGAGAAACCCAGACTGCTCAAATCATGTCAATCTTATTTCCCAGTTCATGCAAGTTGAACAAGTTTTGTGAGCCTTTTTACATCACATAATAAAGCATTACAATATGGTATGAATGAAATAACCTAATCTGACTACTTATATACCTACTGGAATGTCAACCGTTAATAACGATTTTTGGAACTATCATACTCTTAGTGATCAACTTACAAAATGTACAAAAGATCATTTTTCTCCAAGGTAAAATAAGGAATTATTTTTTGGGGAAAAAAGGATATTACCCTTTATCATCATCCACATTTTCTTAGACAATCTTCATCTAAACATAGATGGAACTAGACATCAATTAACAATTGAGCATATCACCATCAAAGTATGGCAAGACTGCCCTAAAGGCAACGAAAAGAACACTGACCTCAGAGCTGAGTAAAGAAGTAGCAGCTAATGGGATCTGCAGTACTGGAAGTAAGCTATAACGTTCTGATTTTGCCTGGGACAGAAAAAGGTCAGAATACTAGCTGATAGCTATTGACAGATACTTATTTAGGTTCGATATAATAGCTTTGAAAGTCAAATCATGAAGCTATTTTGAATGATTGCTTAGAACCTTGGTAGATAAATTGAAAATGTTCTTAGCTTGCATTTGTTGGAATTTTTATGAAGTGATTTTGTCGTTTTTCTTTATAGTGACTTGAATGTTGTTATCCATTATTCACTAAGATCTTATTTTGAAGAGCATAAAATCTAAACCACAGTAAAAAGCTAACATGCAAAGCTAAGGAGTGCTCTGGTTAGCTAAAATGTAGCTCTTGCAGATTTTACTGCTTACTCATTTGATCAGTTTGTTCCAAAATAGTTACTTTTCATATCACTTTAAAAAGAAAGATTACTGAGAAATGATGAAGAGAATCCTTGAAATTATACAAGGTGTGGCTTAATAAAACTGTAGCAGTTTTTAAGTCTTGAAAAATAAGAGAGGTTATGCCTTAATGCATCCTTCATTGCCAGAGGGTATGGGCACAATTGTTGTGAGGTCAGCCAAAGCAGCAGACAGCTTATTAGTGGAGGATCCGCATATACTCCAATTCCCTTTAGTTTTCTCCAATGTTCTCTTTGTTGAAAAGCAGTGCCCCAATAGAGTTGTTTGGCTAAGGAGAACACTCTATTAGAAGTGTGTGATAAAACAACAAAGGCCAAAGGGTGGGGTCTAAAATTCAGTTCCTCAAGGAAGGTTTGAATATCAATATTTGCTAGTACTGAATGTAGGCTAAAAGTCATTTTGAGGAGTTTGTGAGGTCAGCATCTTCCTAGCTTCACTGTGTGACTGGTGATGAGAAGCATATAGTGAAAGAAAGTGAAAAAATGAAGCTTAAATTAAAAAAAAAAATGAGATCCCAGTAGTTTCATTAAGCTTTAGAGAACAGTTACTTCATTTGTATATGTAATAATAGTAATAGCTTCATGAGTCTGCAAGTGTTTAATAAGCCTTTGAATTTCAGAGAGGTTAAGAGACTCCCAAATGTTCCAAAATAACTTTTTCTAATGGTTGATTACCACCACTAAAGGAGTTTCTTATTTACAAAATAAATTTTTCAGACTTTAGGTATTAGTCATTGTATCTTATCATGCCTCTGATTGCAAGATTGAAAGCAATTGAATATCAGAATATCTCTTTGATTAGGTGCTCACAGATCATGACCATCAGACTATGCAATCTTCCCTCAGACAACAGAATAAATTTCTGGAGTTTCTCACTATGAGACTGAACTTTCTTGCTGTGTCAGAGGGGTTTACTTAATTTCTTGTGCATTATCATGTTATGCTGGATGCATTGTTTCAATCTTCCTGTAGTCATGTATTGTTAAGTGTAGAGAAGTCAACAAAAGGCAGGGGTAGAAGGGGCAAAACACAATATTGTATCGTACAGGATGCAGCTCAGTATCCAACTTTCAATTTGCAAAATGGTATCCAATATACTCTTTCTCAGTGGCAATTATTCTTCCCTCCTGGTACTTGGTGCCTTTTTGCTTAGGTACTACTCCAGTGCATGGTTACCTCAGCTGTTGTTTTGCTCTCTTGAGTATCTGCTTTTCAAAATATTATCTCCTGTGTTATTAGTGCCATCTCCACTTTTTATTCCTAAATATGCACAGCTGTTCATCCTTAGAAGCTCTATATCATTTATTTGCACTTATCTTTAAACATTTCACCAAATCTGTAATAATTTACACATTTGATTAAAAGCACAGATCTATTTTAATGAAAAAAAAAATCAATAGCATGAGGCCATATGTTTTTGAATATCACTACAAATACCTCCTTTAAATGATGATTACCCATTTGCTTTTACTTTTGGAATTCTCCCAGAAAATATTTATCATTAAGCATTTTGTAATTTATTTTGTAGTTCTGAGGAAGCTATATAAGGCCTTTTCTTCTTAACTGAAATTATTAAACGTATCCTAATTTGGGCTGGCATAGAGTTAGTTTTGTTCATAGTAGCTGGTATAGTACTGTGTTTTGGATTTGTGTTGAAAATGGCATTGATAACACAGGAATTATAGAATCACAGAATAGTAGGGTTGGAAGGAACCTTTAGAGATCATCTAGTCTAACACCCCTGAATGTTTTGGTTATTCCTGAGCTGCACTTGCACAGTGTCAGAGCCTTTTCTGCTGCTCAACCTGCCCTGCCAGCAGTGGGCTAGGGGTGCACAAGAAGCATGGCCAGGACAGCTGACCCAAACTAGCCATGGGGATATTCCAGACTGTAGAATGTCATGCTTGGGATATTAACTGAGAGTAATGGGTGAGAAGGGTCAGATCGCTGCTTGGACATTGGTCAGTGGGTGGTGAGAAATTACACTATGTATCGCTATGGGATCTTTTCCTTTTTTACCTGGGTTTAATTTATCTTTCTTTTTTGTTATATTCTTTTTCATTCCTATTATCATTATTATATCTTTTAAAATTATTTATATTATTATATTTTATTTCATTCTAGTCAATAAACTGTTCTTATCTCAATCCACATTTCACATTTTTCCTGATTCTCCTCCCACCCAACTGCATTGAAGGGGTGTANTGTCAGAGCCTTTTCTGCTGCTCAACCTGCCCTGCCAGCAGTGGGCTAGGGGTGCACAAGAAGCATGGCCAGGACAGCTGACCCAAACTAGCCATGGGGATATTCCAGACTGTAGAATGTCATGCTTGGGATATTAACTGAGAGTAATGGGTGAGAAGGGTCAGATCGCTGCTTGGACATTGGTCAGTGGGTGGTGAGAAATTACACTATGTATCGCTATGGGATCTTTTCCTTTTTTACCTGGGTTTAATTTATCTTTCTTTTTTGTTATATTCTTTTTCATTCCTATTATCATTATTATATCTTTTAAAATTATTTATATTATTATATTTTATTTCATTCTAGTCAATAAACTGTTCTTATCTCAATCCACATTTCACATTTTTCCTGATTCTCCTCCCACCCAACTGCATTGAAGGGGTGTAAGCAAGTAGCTGTGTGGTGCTTAGTTGCTGACTGTGGATAAAGCATGACAAGATGGAATACAAGAGAGTTCCAGCCAGGAATTTCTGATGATATAACATTAAAATTGTAGAATAAGAATGATATGAAGTCACTACGACATTTAGATTAAATTTAGGTAATTGTTAGGGCCTAATGATGTCTAGGAATTGTCATAGAAATTAGCAAAAGGTAGAATGATTCATTGATACCAAAGAGAATAATCTACATCACTTATTTAATAAGTTAATAATGTTTTAATATAACCATATCTAATAGAACAGAACATACATTGCACAAGATAAAGGACCATGATGTTGAACTTGATGAAGTAAACAATGGAAATCTATACTCGAAAGTATTTGTGTTATCTTTGTTACAGAAGTAGAAGACAATGGAGAAGAAGTAATTATTACATACATACATGATATGTATGGCAAATACATATCATCAACATACTAACCAGTGTACTTACTAGAGTTAGGAAAATATCCAGAAACAGATGTGGTTCCGGAAGAGAGGTGAAAAATTTTATAGAATCCAAAAAAAGAATCACAAGAATGATCCACAGCTTGGGAAACAAATGCTGCCAACAGAAAAACCGAGGTCATTTAAACTTACATAGTTTAGCAAGTAGATAAAAATATTGTGCAAATACAACCAAAAGATATCTCTAGGACTCCTATTAATTCCACAAAATATTTCTGAATAGAGGAAAAAGTTTTAACAGTCTTCAACAAGTGAAAGTTGAAGCTGGACAAGTGTATACCTGTCAGTAAAACTCATTTTTCAACATTAAGGTCTTGATTAAGTCAATGAGTTTATTCCTCTGAAAAAAAAAAGTCATTCATGAGCAGAGTGATAGGAAGCCTAGGACCAATGGAGGAAGTACAGTATTTCAAATGCATCTTGAAATCTGCAAAAGTGAAGATTTAATATGACTAGTAAAAATCAGACTATTTAGAGATGATATCTTGAGCTTTGTCCAGTTTTTAGACTGGATGAAAAAGTCCTCCCTTAGATGGTACTGCGTGGAACCCATGCTAAAAATAAAACTAATGTTAGAAAATATAAAACAAAGAGATAAGAGATTTATAACACTTTTTAAGAATGCTTTGAAGGTAAGCATCTAAACAAACCATCAGGCAATTTCTGAGTTTGTGTAGCAAACTTCTTTACTTTGTTGATTATCGCTGTTCATCTTAGGCTCATGTTTCTTTCATATTACAGATGAAAAATAAAATACTAAAAGGAAAGAAGATCTAGACATAGGTAACAGTTTGTCTTCTGCCTCACATATCTAAAAAAATACAGGAAAAATCCTGATTCCAAGTCCTTAGGACAATTTACCTGAAACGATAGTAGTTTCTTTTTCCCTTACAGCTCCTAAATCAAGACAGATTTTTATAGTAGAAACATTGCTGTTCAACCAGTGCTACTGGCCATAAGCTCAGAAATAATTTGTTCTTTTGAAGGTCGGACTTAATGAATGGAGTATTCACATTAGTTTTTAAATCTTCTGTCCTAAATATGGCACACCTTTGTGAAAATATGTACTACTACTAAATGATATATTGGTTACTTTAATTTAAAGAAATACATTTATTTTAAGATACATGACATTAAATAATTATTATTCTCTCTCCTCAGCCATATGTTACAGGACTATCTATTTAATGGGGAACTATTCCCATGTACTCGTATGATATAAAAGTCATAAACCTGTATTACAGATCTGCTTATGTGCTCAAGCAATTCAATTATCTCTTCATTTTCACAGATCATGAGGAAGATGTTACACTTTGATCTAAACTACTTAGCTAAAGTGGAACACTACATGAGTGACATAGGCCTAATTAAAGATATCCCAGTACACTTGAGAGGTCACTAGACACAATGACAAGCCCTAAGTTTACCTTCCTTAAACTTCTTTTCAAATTTAACTGGTTTGCTTGACCTAAAGAATCTGTCGTGAAGGTTTTCAAGTAGAGAAAAGACATCTTATTCAGCCAAATAGTTGACAGTTGGAATAATTTTTAAAATCTGATTTGATAACCAGGTATAAGACCATAAATGTAGAATTATGTATTAGGAATTTTTAAAAAAAATTAAAAAGACAGTGAAAGCAGACATTATACTACATTCGGATGCAAGACAACTTTTATATTCAGTCATAGCTCTGTGTCATTCTGTGGTAATATATTGCTGAAGCTTTGCCAAAAATAGAAAAGTACAAGAACTGCTGTGCCATTGACATATCACATGATCACTCTAATACATCAAACAGAGAAGCTCTTTGCAGGACTCTAAAACTGGAGCAGAACTGGAGCAAAAGTGGCAAAGACCATAAGGGAAAGACTGAAAAAGAAAAGTTTAAATTGTCCACATTCTTCAAATGTCAATATGTCTTTCCATCACCAATGTGAAGCCCTCTGATTGATACTCTGTGATCTTAAATAAGTAACATTTTTGAATGTAAAAGTCAGTGACTATTGCTATTTTTTCATTTCAAAAAATTCAATTAATAGGGAGGGTTTTTGTATTCAAGGAGTTCTGTATCTGCCCATCTCCTATTTGTCACATAAATTATTCAGTGGACACTAGCAAAATTTGTAAAGTGATTATTTATGGACGTACGTCTTTGGTATTCAGCCAACTCTCCATCTCTTGCTTATTTGTAATGTCTAAACTGGAAAGTGTTCAATACCTGGGAAACAAACTGCTTCTTTGTTTTACACCATGTTTCATTTAGATTTTCTGACAACCATAGTTCCCATGGACTCAGATTTCAATGCAAGCATAAGCAGCACATATGACAATGTGGCAGAGGTTATTTTTTTTTTAAAGGATGGAATTCTAAAACAATGAAATTCTTTCAAAATTTTCCCCTCATATAAATGTTATTATGCCAAAAAAACCCAAAAAACAAAAAACAAAAAAAAACCAAACTTAATTATCATCTGGAGATTTATTATGTCAAATTTTAAGATTAAAGAGTAAAAAAAACCCCGAACAATTTTAGTCCTGTATTCCTATGTTCCTTAAATGTAGGCCTACTCTTAAAGCAGAGCATTTACAAACACATGTTAATTAAGTAGCTTCAATAAGTGCTCAGGGAAATAAGCAAATTAATTTGCATGTTTCCCTGGTGTACAAAGGGTTAATTAAGGTGCTTTAAAATATTTTTATGATGCCATTCAGCTGAGTTATGATCATTTCCTTATTTTTCAATTACTTCTATTAGCATAGGCTTTGATGTTATGAATGGAAAATAGAGAAAGATATTGCCACTGAAGGCAAAGATTGCTATAAGAGAGATTTTTACTCCAAAGCAGGTTCATGTTTAGCTGTATTTTCACACACTTCCCTGAGTTTTTAGAAGCTCTGTGAAAAGTGAATTGTCAAAACACTAGGGTAGAAAAAATGATGTTAACTTGTTGGCTGCACTGTAGAAAAAAACATTATTAACTAACTAGTTCAGTGATAGTGCATTTTTTGAAAAAACATTGCAGACACAATGTAAAAACTATAGAGAAGTGGTCTATTTTCCCATTACTTTTTTTTCTTGTAGACCTTTTGTAAATTTTGATTTTAAAGTAATTGTACAGAAGGGTTTTTTCCACAGTTATTTTCCCCCTGGTTCAAGATGGAAATAATGGTGCAGAAACTGGCAGACAGAATTGAAAATATATCTGGCAGGAGACAAAAAAATTAAACAAATTAAAAATCTAAATCAAAATATCAGTTATATAAGAAGAGTATTGCTAGATGCACATCAACAAAAGCAAAGTGAATAATTTGAAGGCAAAAAAAAATATTTCAGATAAAAGCTAGCACTACAGGGAGAGAAAACAGAGCAAACCATAAAACACCCAATTTGCAACCTACTCTTAAAAAAAAAAGAAACCAAAGCAAAAATGATATAATGCCAAGACTGTCATGTTGTCAGACAGAACCAAAGAAGTCATATGACTCACTCAAAAGTTTTATTTAACCACAACATATAATTCATTCTATGTCCCCATTATATGGAAGCAAAGGGCCAGGTTGCAATAGCACTGAATGCCCTTCCTTGCTATTAGATCTCTAACATTGCACAAAATATAGGCAGCAAAACCAGCAAATGCTCAGCAGAATCTGTAAAAGGAAAAGAGGTTTAAAAAAGCCCCTCTCGCCTACATCTGGTTTGTCGTATTTAATGTAACTGTGCCATTTCATACCCAGACTAATCTGTAGCAAGTCTTTATTCTAGAGGTTTTGCTTCACTAAGTATATTCCAAATCAAATATAGAATATTATGGTACCTTTTTTACTTTAGAAAGTATTCAATTCCATTCTTCTGACCATGAGTGAAGCCCAGATCTACAGTCACAGAAGATGTGGATCTTCAAAATTCCTTCAAAGGAAGACTATCTTAGGCACATTCTGTTGCTGATGCATCAAGAAATAATCCAGAAAAAAAACCAAAACAACAAACCAACCAACCAACCAAAAACCAAAAAAAAAAAAAAACCCACAACCACTGTGGAGAAAAGGAACAGAAAGTAATTAAGAATGCTTGTAAGTGGGGGAAGGAAGTAACAGGACAAGGACACTTGCCTCTTAAACCTCTGCATGAAATGAAAAATGCAGAATGGTGTTGGAAGAGTGCAGAATGTTAAAGTGGGTACAGAAAAATTGAAAGAAAAAATGGTTAAAATTTACTGAAAAAAATCATAAAGAAGAGGTGATTCAGATTGTTGGGTGATAAGTTCACAGTTTTAGGACTGAAATTTAAATAAAAATTTCATCATTTGTATTTACTTCAGGCACATGATTTGATATTTGAAAAGAAATTTGTATTGCAATTTTTCTCTGAAAAGAAGAATTCATATCTATGAGAATACAGAAATGTTGCCAGCTGAAGTAGGCCAGCATAATCTTCATTCAGTCACCAAGAGCTAAATTAAAGTAATTTGAATAAGATTTGTAATACAGAGATCATAAAACCTTGAGCTCTGTATTTCAGAAAAAAAGAACAAGAGTTAAGTGAAGGATGACATTATTTCTCAATGATAAAGGCAAACTCTTGAAAGGCAAGAAAATTCCAGCACTCATTACTATTTGTTAGGTAGAAACTTCATCCACAAATAAGTTACTAATGACTGTTTAAATCAATATTAAAAACTTCCTGACTTCAAGACAACAGCTAATACTTACAAATTAGGGGACCTATAGGGTGAGAAATTTGTAATAATGAAATTACTTTGAGAGACAGTTTGAAAAATAAGAAAGACAATCTTAGTGTAGATTATTCTTGAATCAATTTATTTCCTCAGGCATTGGTGAAATTTTTTAGCCATCACTTCAAACTTTTAATAATAAAGAGAATATATAGAGAATACACTGCTTCTTTTTCCAAAAAGTATTTAAAATTCACCCCAAATTTATCAACCAGATAAATAGAAAAGTCATTGTATCTTATTTTCAGATGACACAGTCCAGTAGGATTTCCCAGTAGTTCTCAGCTTCACAGACACCTATCATGTATTGTTACCATTAAAAATAGAAAATCTTGTGAAACTAAAAGGCATAATTGATAATGAATAAACAAATTAGAAGTCCTTTTTAAAAGATAGATTCTTATGCTTTGGACACTACTTGTAACTCTTTTCACTTATTAGGCTCAATATTTTCCAGGTGAGCATCATTTACTCCAAAGGCTTTAAAGAAAAGTAACTCCATTTTGTGAAAATCCCAAGTCACAGATAAAAATTCCTATACCTCTAAGTATAAAAGTACAAAATCAGAAGGAGAAATTGGGAGACAGTGACCTGTGCATAAATAAATCTCTGGCTACTACTAGTTTATTTTCATACTAATTGAAATGGCATTTTAAATTTCTTACAATCATTGATCATCCTTCAAATGGCTCCTCCTTTCTGAAGATGTGTTCTGACCTGCTACTGAGAGATGTTTATGTTAATATATATGTTTATGCAGCAAGCAGTGAGAGTTCCCAGATTGATGGTTATTTATCAAGAAAGTGTTATATTCTTTCAGTTAACCCACTTAATTTTAATGCCTTTAATTGTATCTCCTCACTATATGTTAAAATTATATTACAGGCTAATATTTAAAAGCAGTTTCCTTAATTTCTTTAAGGATTTCCTATTTATACAGTACCACCGAATTATAATTAAAAAAAAAAGGATACACTAGTGTAATTAGAAATAAAGAGAGCTCTTTATGTGCCATGCTGTGTTCTAACTGGGTCAAACTTTACCATAGTTATAAATCAGTGAAATAATTTCACCTTCACATCTTCTAAACTAACTTGCTTTTTTTACAGAATATTGTTGTTTTCCAATGTAATTAAAGCCTTAACTGCAAACCTCATGTTGAGGTGCTTGCATGACATTGATCAATATCCAGTCAAAACTCTTAGGGGTGGACCTATTTTCAGAACAGTATTGCCCTTGGGAGCATAGAAATAGGACATATATACCAGTAATGAAGATGTTACTGCAAGGAAAATCATGACAGAAGTGAACAAATATTTCAGTCTCTGGACAATACAGTTCATACAGCAAAATGCTATGTTATCTTGAATATTTTATTAGTTTTCACAGCTATAAGCTCCTCAAAAAAGAAAGTTGTGTGGCTTCTTGTAAAAACTCCTTATTTATACAACAAACTCACAAAATATGTGTCTCTTACATCTGTTTACCTTTTTTCTCTGTAGTATCACTTAGTGCAATTACACAAGTGATTTTATTGGTGTTACATTATTTTTTCTTTTAAAGAGAGAGAGGAAAGGAAAAAGTGAAGACAATATTATGAAAACTTTTTTTTTCCTTTGTTCTAGTTCTACAATAAAGTAATTTAAGTAGGATATTATCTGACTTTCTTCTAGTGTGGAATCAGATTCAAAAGTCAAACACTGAAATTATATGGGAAAAAAAAGAGTACTAAAGTATTCATAGCTTCACAGATAAATTAAAGTTCCTCTTTATTCTATCTATGTTGCCGTTGCGGGCAACACCGCCCGGCAGTTCAGATTGATCTTCCAGCTTACCGACTGCTGAGGGGAAAAAGATCACTGCACACATGGTGTGGATGATGCTCAGTCACTGCTTTATTGTTTATGTTATGCCCTTATATCTGCTGGCATAAGCACCTCCTCTCTCTCTGCCCCGTGCCAGACCTCTCACTTCCTCTTCACCCCTCGCGTTACAATCCGAGATCTTCCGGATGCCTACTACATGTCTACTAATCTATCTATTAATTTTCATATTAATAAATACAAGACTAAGATCAAGCAAAACTAAGAGAAATCATTATCAGTGTCACTGTAATCAATGAGTAAAATATTTGAAAAATTAATGAAAAAAAAAAATTAGATAGAGTTTTTTAACAGTTGAAGGTACTGTCCAAATAGCTGCATTATTTAAAACAGCTTTAATAATTTATTTGCTGATACATGAGCATTTTCAAATAAAAGCTGGTTTTCGGTTCTTGATTAAGGTATAAAAAAGTTTAGTCCCAATCCTTCTGAATACTTTAGTCCTAATCCTTTAGTCCTAATCCTAAAGAAGATTCTGCTATCAAACAAATATGAATCAAAATAGGGCTTGCCTGCTCAAATATGCAGAAGTGAGATGTCTCAGACACCTCCATTTCTGTCAAGCAAGTTACAGCATGCTTTATTTTTTCTTGATACATTTTTTCTTTCATATTTATATAGCATGCAGCTAATCCAGCCTGCACACTAAATCTCTTTTCTTTCTCGTCTCTCCTTAAGGAGGCTTGTCCAACTGGGAAAGCTGCCACTCTCCCCATTTTCTTCAGGAACTTTAACACAAAAACAAATTTGTGAAAACCTCAGAATTTATTCACTAATTGCCTGAAGAATCACAGAAATGTATTGCTGTCATCCTCATTCTCATTTCCACCTAAGCATCCTTCACTTTTTCCATTTCTTCCCTCTCATTGATTTCTAATCTAAAGGAGGCATCACTTTCATACAGAAATGAAGACACAGAAATGTGATTTCATCTAAACCAGATCTGCACAAAGTGGTAACAGAAAAAAATACTGAGTTGTCTATAAGCAATTACTTACAAGTAATTATGTACAAGCTTAGGCATAGGTTCCTCCTGATGTTTAGGTAGTTGCAAATCTAAGGCATTAAAACGAGCAGTTTCTTCACAGGATAACGGTAATATAATGACTCCTGACATATTGTGAGCCAAATAGAGCTGTCAAAGCTACTTGATATGTTAATGTCAGCTGATTAATTTTCTTTTCCACTTCCGTTGGAATAGTGAAATATTTTTTTAGACAAAGCTTCAAATTCAACAGTTTCCCAGATACAAAAAATAAAGCATGCTTTGTTTGGTATCTATTGACTTTCTTTTGTGATATTTGTGCCTTCCATCTTAAGAATGAAGATAGAACAGGTTTAGAGCCATCTACAGAATCTCTCAATCCTGCCTGGCTGCCTGATGCATGCAAAAACACAGCATTCCACCTTCTTCATTGTTCCCACCTTTAGGGAAAGGCATTAGACCTAACCAAACACAGCAGCTCTATGACACATGATGGGACTCGCATCCATAAGGACACTCTTTTAACCACATAACCTTGTTTCACAACTCGAAATGAAGGAGGGAAGAGTACAGGTGCATGTAAGAAAAAAAAATCATAGTGAGTGTAATTAAATGTGCAAAAATGTTGTGCAGAGAGCCAATGGAATTTCTGACTTTGGAGGTTTTCAAGATCTGAGTGGACAAAACTCTGAGAAATCTGGATTAGATTCAACGCTGCCTCTGCTGCAAGCATGTTGGACTAGATAAATTCCAGAGTTCCCTCCCAAACTGAATGATTCTATGACGTTGTAAGTTGCTTGCTGGCAAGAGAATAGAATTGTCTTAATGCTGTACAGAGTCTAAAGCTATAGATTTGCTCTATTGTACAAGTGAAAAAGGATTTTTTTTCCCTTTAAAAGCATATATGGTAATAAATTGACAGGAACAAAATCAAATCAAATCTCTCTTTAACACTTCTAAATCTGTCTGAATTCTCATTCTTTTATACCAAACAATGTACATCAAAACAATCTATAAAAATGTTGTACCTATTCAGTGAAGAAATATGGGTTTTTTTCCAACTTCATTCTGTTGTAGAAAGCGTCCATTTTCTGTTGAATATACAAGTGCTGCACTAGTTATTACAGATGAAAAAGCATGAGCTGTGAAGGATGGGTGTTCTGATGTAGCTGGAAAGCTACAAGAGCAGGAAATTTACAACTTTTGGTTTTGTCCTGGGATACTCCACTAAAATGGTCTTGCAATTGTTCTCTGTCATGAGCCTATACAGACTAGTAAACCAGAAGTAAAAAGCAATGTCTACATGAGTCAGCAACAGGCTGAAAACAACTTTCAGTTGATCTAGAATCACATGTGAACAAAAGCAAATTTATTTAGGAGCTGATAAAAATGCCACACTAAGAACAAGGAAAGAAAACCCATAGGCAAATCCAGAAAAAAGCAGAAACCCCTGAAATCCAATCCTTTTATGTTGCTCATTTCCCATTGATATTGCTGTTGTTTCTGAATAAAAGCAATCACTGTCAAAAGCTTCAGAACAACATTGACTCCTATTCATGATACCATTATGTGGATTATTTTCTACTCTATATGGTATATAAATTATAGCAGTGACTAAATATATATCTCAAAAATAAATGTCATGAAGAATCACAGAAAATGAGAATCACAGAAAGTTAGAGGTTGAAAGAGACTTGTACAGATTATCTAGTCCAACCCCTCTGCTAAAACAGGTTCAACTAGATCAGGTCACACAGGAATGCAGTCAGACAGGTTTGGAAATCTCTAGAGAAGGATACTCCACAACCTCCCTGGAAAGCCTCTGCTCTCCAGCAGGAGAGCTCCTCCCAGCCTATCCTGCTGCACTATCTTCCTCAAGTGCGGTACTCTGCACTTGTTGTGTATGTGTGTCCTTATGATATCTCAAACATTTGGTAAGACATATTTGATAAGCAGATTGCTGATCAGAAGAAAAAAAAAACAAAAGG